>JAOWBB010002763.1:0-39277 GCA_028565995.1 Ricinus marginatus | reverse complement strand
CCCACCCCCCAAAATGAAAGCCACACTTGGGAACACCGCTGAACCGTAGGATGAAACGACAATCGGACAGAGTCGAAATTTCCTCAATCGACCGGGTTCTCCCTCCGTCAGCAATAGGCAGACGAATCTTTTCGAAAAATTTTTCTTCTCAGCGAGAAAATTCCTAAAGCAGGTCAAAAATTGAGCGGAATTTTTTTTTTCTTGCTCGTTCCTACGAATAAATTGGGAAATAATCGCAAACGTTTTACCATGACCCGAAGTTTTGGAAAACCGCTAAAAGTTGCCGTACAAAAAAAGGAAGTGCCACTTTTTTTTGTTGTACCACATGTAAATTAAATAAATGTATAAAAGAAATCTTTTTTTTTTTAACATTATTTATATTTTTTTATGTTGTAAAATATTGAAAAAATTCTACGTTGAATAATGAAAATGTGATTGAATCTGGAAATTTTCTAGCAGACTTTTACTGAATAAATTTTTGTTAAAAAATTTTACATTAACTTTGTCTATTTTTTTTTCATTTTTCTTTAAGACTGCAAAATTAAAACTTTTCCATTTCCCTCCCGCTTCTTTCCAATCTCGCTGAATCCTGGATTAACCATGGATCGACATTTTGAAATCTGGCGATATTTTTGAACATTTCTTGACTCGACACTGCAAAAACTGCAATTAAATGGCACGATCTCTGCAAAAAATCTCGATTGGATGCCTGGTGATGAAACACTGTACTATTTTGCATTAAAATATATACATCCGCATTCATGCATGTGCAACCATAATAACACAGATATCGCGGATTCTCAGTTACAAAATGAAGGTGCAGGTAAATCTTTTGAAAAAGGCAAAAATCCAGGGAGATTATTTTCGTTTTTATTAAAATAATACAAAAAATATAATTTTTTTATTCTGTTTGATTACAGCATTAGAAGTTAGATATTGTACGGCAAAACTTTAACAACAAAAGTAGGAACGCTGTGACGAGCAGAAAATCTTGTTGCGGAGAAAATAGGCTTAAAGTACCTCAAAAGGGGGTGTATAAATCATCCCTATTCCATTAAGATCTAAAACTAAGCCCAAGAGACAAATAGTAAAAGTATAAACTCCTTCTTTGGGTACTCAGTTACTGCTGTATAAATGAAAAGTCCAACGTTCCTTTGCTTCTAGCAACATCGAACGCAGATTAAGGCGAGCATGAAGATTATTCGGAGTCCGTCAGCTGCAGATCCTCTATTTTGTCATTTTGATCTGTCTCGAAGGCATTCTCCGGCAATTTCTTCTGTTTCCCAGATTTTTTCATTCTTTTTACTTTTTCATTCGTTGACGAATTGCCATCCAACATTTTCCTTTTCTTCTTCTTCATGCTTTCTTTCTTCTTTTCGTCCTCACTCCTAAATTTTTCATGAAATTACATGGTTGAGTTATAACAATGTGTAATGTTGCAAATCTATTTTCTTATAGGCATTTAGCATTTGCTTACCCTAAAGATCCATCATCATCTTCACCGGACGATGGGAATAATTCAAATGGTTCCGTCGTTTTTGATTCTTTCTGAGTTTGCTTTTTATCGATTTTGCGTATCATAGGCAGCTTAAAGTCTCCCACCTACGATGACAGTAATATTTGATATCTTATTTCAATTAAACGAAAATATGCATTTATTACATACAAAAGCTTGCAAACCTTAATGTTATCCACGACTTTCCTAGCTTGCTGTTGCATATAGATCTTTTTCCAATTATTATAAAACGTCAAAAACGGAGTTCCCTTAACTTTAATTCCAGTCTCGATGGCTTCCACTGTTTTAGCATCGTCCAATTTAAAGTTTAGCATCTTTCTCTCTTCCTCTATGAACCGTGAGTTCTCAGACACCTTATCCAAATAGGCTTTCATTTTCTTTGTATAATTAGCAATTTTACATGTCTTTAAGAATTGTTTTATCTAAAAATAGC
Source organism: Ricinus marginatus (assembly GCA_028565995.1). NCBI lineage: Eukaryota > Metazoa > Arthropoda > Insecta > Psocodea > Ricinidae > Ricinus > Ricinus marginatus. The sequence continues at coordinate 37,328 of JAOWBB010002763.1, read as the reverse complement.
ATGAAGTTAACATTTACGATACATGTATTACTAAAAAGCATATTTTAAATGAGAAAGGAAGACATTGAATATGCATGAAAAAAAACGAATAAAAATTTGCCGATAATTAAATAAAGCCACGGAATTAATTTGAAAAATTGCTGAAAATTAATGCTAATTAACAATACATTATAGCGATAAATAAAATAGACATGTAATAAATAGTTGCAGATGAGAATCATGAACATCCAACCTTCATTGAATTTCGTGTTCATTTTAATGACTAGATTTTCATAAAGCTCATTTTATAAGACTTCCCTTAAGAAAAATTATTTATGCTCTTAAAAATCTATTTAATTTTTTTTTACTTTCATAACTTCGTAATCTGGGCAATAAGTTATCTGGTTCCGAAAATACTTGCCTGCAAAACGGCAGGAACAAAAACATCTGGAAAACTAATTCTGTAACATTCTGTTGCCGTATATTCAATAAGTAAATTATTAAGATTTTCAATCAATGCATCCTTGAATGAGTTTTCCTTCATTTGAATTTTAGAGCATCTCAATATACATGTCAAATCCATTGGTTTCATCGACAATTTCTGATGCTCTCGGTTGAAATCGTATTCTCTCAGCACCTAAAAAATGACCAGCGTATAAAACAAGAATTGTAATAATGGAGGCAACAAATACACTTAAATAATTTTTTATACTAATTTATTTTAGTATAAAATACCTCTAGTAAAAAAGGAAGTACCGGTACGAACAAACCACATTTCGCTGATAGCGTGATTAAAATTTTACAGCAGTGAAATCTTAGCGGATAATACTGTGAAGATGGAATCAATTTAATAGTGCCTATGATTATTTGAATTAATGGATATATCAAGGAATGCAATGGAGAACCGTTTGGTACTAATCCAAATAATTCGGCCCACAATCGGAGAGACGAAATATACTGCCAATTGTACACTGCTTGAAAATTTTCCTGCATAAGTAAAAAATTTAATACATTTTTGTATTAAAAATGAATACGATAGACAATACAGGCATTTCAATTGCTTTTTAATTTTTTACATAAAAGCAATATATGTATATATACATAAAATCTAGACATTCATTCACAACAAACTGGTCATATCTCCATTCTAAGTATTGCACAGGATGTACAATAAATCATGACATATTATAATTTAAAGAAGCATAATGAAAATAACATTTCACATGAAATAATTGTGTAGTTTCGCAAAAGGAAAAACTCAAAAAAATGTTCTTTACGAAGTATTATGATTCAGCAGTTTATTATTTATATGAAGTTTCATGAATCTAATGGCTCTAAAATTAAATGAAAATAAAATACTCACTTTTTTCTTCAAGATAACGGCGTTTCTCAGAAGCACAGCTAATTGTCTGATATAAATAAAAGCCATCTGATAACTTATTGTATCGTCCAAAGCGAACATTTCAGCCAATGATTGTCTCATAAAATTTATTTCCGTTAAATTGTTAGGAGATACAAATTTTGTGTTTCTAACATAAGTCATGTGCATTTTCTGAAAGAAATTTTCAATGTACAAAAATGGTTTATTTAATTTTATTACTATGAAAAATAAATCACCTTTAAAGTTGATGTCAAATAAGAATGACGATAACTAGTTATGCGTAGTGCACATAAAAACGACAAAACTCTGATTACATCTTCGCTTTGTGACCATAATTCAATCATACGGCTGAGAGTACGTTTGCTTATGTTATGAAAATATATGATGAACGGTGCCATTTGATGAATATGTTTTAAGAGAACCGTCAACATGCTTGGAGAAGTCACCCCAGCGAGCTAAAAACAAGTAAACTGAATTCGTAGCAAATATAATGTTCTCATAATAAAAAATCTTTACACTATGAAAAACAAAATCGTCATATACCTCAACTAAATCGTTCAAATAAATCTTCAATATTGGTCTTATTTTAATCCAAAATTTTGATTGTACAGGTAATGAGTTTGAACCTTCTGTTAGTTTCAAAAATGATCTTAAACCTAAATTAAAATCTGTTACACACATCCTTATAATGGCATTAAAAACCGTTGAACCATTTACTTTATATCTGAATGATGGATCATCTTCAGCTGACACCCTGAGAACAGCTGCATGAAAGGCATCAACAACATTCCTTATGACATTTTTACTCCTGAAAATAAAATCTGCAATATTTTAACCACTTTACAGCTATGAGATATCATGCACATAATAACATTTCATAACACCTTCATCACTTAAATTATGGATTCTTATGAAGATGACATGGTACCAAAAACATTCATTACAGTAGTTGATCTACCTTAAAAAGCAAATATGAAAATAACAGGAAAAAAGGAATTCAACAATAAAAACCCAGACACTTTACCAGATTTTTACCTACTTTTTGTTATTAATAATATAGCAAGAATAAATAACATTAAAAATAATTATTACTTCTAGCATTATTTATTATAACAAAAGACTATATTATTAATAAAAAAAGACTTTCTAATCAGTTAAATACAAATCTGATAGCAAGAATCATTAATATTGGCATCATATGCTATACATGATTTTGGTCACTGGTTTGTCAAATATGATAAACAAGAGAATTTTAAACAAATGGCAAGCTCCATGGTAGAAGAACAGCAAAAAGAATGTTGGAATAGTTCATAATTCAGATGATCATATAAAAGTTATTGACATCAAATTCAACTGGATTTCTTTCTCACCTAGTCTTTGGAAGTTTTTTTTGCCAAATTTTAATACTGGACATAGTTATGTTCCTGCCATCCTGTTTATCCATAATCTTATCTTCTGGTTCATAATCACTCTCATCACTAGCGATCTGAAAAACATTTATATAATTAATTTGGTGAATGTGAAACTAATAAATAAATTATTTAATAATTTTTCAATATAAAAAGGTTTGAAAATTTTCAATCTTAATCTAAATTAATTAATCAAAATCAAAATTTTTTTTTAATTTTTCAGATATTATACAAATTTGGCTAAAATATTGATTACTACATTATCATCATTATGCAAAACCATAAAGTCTCAATTGTAAATAAATAAAATTAATTTATTATTAACAAGCAAAAATATTACCTCCAATGATTCAGGTGCAGTATGACATAATTCCTCTTTCTCTTCATCATCAGAATCAGATTCATCAAAATTAAGTAAATCTTGATCATTTTCCTTCAAATAATTATAAAATTCTGGATCTGTAGTCTGTAATTTAGTTAAATCTCTTTTGTGTTTCCTGAACATATCTTCTTCCAGTTCATCTTTATCAACTGAAAATTCATCTTTAATATTTTCATCTTTTTCTGACAAATCTTTATTTTCATTTTCAACTTCTTTTATTCCTTTTTTTTTCTTTAATTGTTTTTTTAGAACTGCAACACAGAAAATTTTGGTTAAATTTATTTTGAAAATTTTAATACAAATAATATACATGATGCATGATATGCAACATAATTTAAATCGTAGTTGTTGTTAAAAATCAAATAAATAACATTTATGATGCTTTCCTGCAATCTATTTCCTCAAATAGATAGAATCAGAAATATGAAATTACCTGTCTCCATACCAACAATGTTTTTATTTTTTAATTTTTTACTTTTTTTACCCTTCATTAGGAGAGATTTCTTCTTTTTTACAGTACCAGATTTATTTTTCTTGCTCAAAACATCACTAAGGTCTGAACAATTGTCTGTATCAATATCTTCAAAACCACCTGACATAAAATCATTAACGCTCATTTGATTTATATCAAACTTTTTTGATCTTTTTTTAAGTTTTAGTTTATTATTTTTATTTACTTCCGTTTTAATTTTAGCTTTTTTAAATGTTTTCTGAATTGGTCTTTCTTTGATTTTCATGACTGATGATTATTCTGTGCAATCAATCTTTTTAAAATTATTTACAATTGAATTTTTAACTAGAAAGAAATCAATAATTTTATTATAACTACTAAAATCCAAGCATTATAGTATTAAATTCTATAAAATTTAATGTGCTTTTTATGTTCTCTCTCTTTCTGGATAATCAAATATAGGATATGACTATAAATATTGGCAGTTGAAAAAATTACAGCCAGTACTTATAGCTATTCTCAAAATATTATAGATCCATATAAATTCCATAGAATTAATGAACACGTGGTAGTAGATTTATGAGTTAAATATTAAAATTAATGTCTAATGAACTCAAAAATTGTTTTAAAATTTTCTTACCTATTTTTGGGTAGAGTCTCAATTATTAACCGTAATAAGGGTATCAATTTATTTTCTGTCATAGAAAATAACATTATTGTTTCATTAAAACTGCTTTTAAACCCAGTTATTAGTAAGTTGGCAATGCTCTAGTAGTTTAATCGGCGTTGCCAACGAATAAATACAACCTATTATTTCTTTGTTATTTTATTAATGTAAGCCTTATTTTCCGCTTATCAACTATATAATTAGATATTACACTTTATTTCATCGTTGTATAAGGTCTTGGATTTTCGCTTTGCAACATTACATTATTAATGCCGTAATAATTAATATTAAAATGCTCTTTTGGGAAGATGAAGGACAAGTCGGTAATGGCCAGTGATCAGAATCTGAGGCATAAAAATTTAAGAGAAAAAATGGTTGTAAATGAAAAAATATCTGTGACCGATGTGAAGCAAGCTGATAATGACGATTCCGAATCTCTTGAGGAACAACCACTGGATATTGGAGAGCATTATTTAGTTCGGAGAACCGATGAAAATTGGCGTACGTAGAATATTACTGCATCACTGTGCTTGAGATATACAAACAAAACTTGTTTATATAAAGTCAGTTTATTAGTGCTAATGAATTAGGTTTTATTAATTTTGTTTAGTCCATGTAATTCTTTTAAAAAATTATTTAAGTTTCATACTAAAGTAAAGACAATACATTAAAGGTCAAAATAAAAAAAACATGATAAAATCAATGAAATTTACAGATCCAGCTGAAATCATTCAGAGTAGATACAATGATCAAGAAAACCATTTTGAGTATTATGTCCATTATGAAGGATCAAACAGGCGATTGGATGAATGGGTACCAAGAGATAGAATTATGTCATCAAGATTTGATATGACTGAACAACATTGGAAAAACAATGACAGAAATAATAAAGATATAAGTGATGGTCTTGATAGAAAAATAACTCGAAATCAGAAACGAAGGCATGATGAAATAAACCACATTCAAAAGGTTGATTAACAATGCAATTTATTACTTTCAATTCTTAATTTTTAAGATTATTTTCATATTTTTATAATTATTTGCATTACATATTTATATTTATGTAAAAAAATCCTTTTTTAACATTTAATTATAAACATATACATTTTTTATTGAAAGACAGTCTGTTAATTTAGACCAAAAGAATTAATTCATTTGTTTCACCATAGAAAATTTTTCTTTTTTAGACATATGCAGAAATGGATCCAACTACTGCAGCTTTAGAAAAAGAACATGAAGCTATAACTAAAGTTAAATATATTGATAAAATTCAGATTGGAAAATTTGAAATTGATACCTGGTATTTTAGTCCCTATCCTGATGAATATGGAAAACAGACAAAGCTCTGGATTTGTGAATATTGCTTAAAATATATGAGACTTGATAAAACATTTAGATATCATATGGTAAGAGAGTAAAATTTTCTTAATGTTCACATTAAAAAATTATCATAAAGCAGAATAGTCAAATTTCTTTTAAAATAATCTGTTATATAAGTAATATCATTAGTATATAATTGCATTTGCAGAGTGAATGTACAGCTAGGCATCCACCTGGTAAGGAAATATACAGACAAGGTACTTTATCAATATTTGAAGTTGATGGTTCAAATCACAAAATATATTGTCAGAATCTGTGCTTATTGGCCAAGTTGTTTCTTGATCATAAAACTCTATATTTTGATGTTGAGCCATTTTTATTTTACATTTTATGTGATTCTAATAAACATGGAGCCCACCTTGTTGGTTACTTCTCAAAGGTATCTATTGTTTATTATTTTCTTCTCAAATCATAATTTATTAATTAAATACAATTGAGATTGATAAAATATGGTTAATTGCATTTTGTTGCTTATAGGAAAAAGAATCTCCAGATGGAAATAATGTGGCTTGCATATTAACTCTACCTCCCTACCAAAGACAAGGATATGGAAAACTTTTAATAGCTTTTAGTTATGAACTTTCTAGACAGGAAGGAAAAGTTGGAAGTCCTGAAAAACCACTATCTGATCTTGGTAAACTTAGCTATCGCTCCTATTGGTCTTGGGTATTACTAAAAGAGCTTAGGGATTACAACAGGGGAAGTTTAACAATAAAAAATTTGAGGTACATAAAAAAAATGTTATATTTTTATATTTTTTAATTTTGATTTAAAACATTTAAATACAACAAAATTTTCAATTCAAGATTTTTGTGATGCTGACATTATTTAATATTGACTTTTTTTTTATTTTACAGCCTAAAGACTTCAATTTCACAAACAGATATTATTTCTACATTGCAATCCATGAATATGGTTAAATATTGGAAAGGTCAACATGTTATATGTGTGACCCCAAAAATAGTCGAAGAGCACATAAAATCAGCCCAATTTAAAAAACCTAGACTCACTGTTGATCCAAAGGCTATTTTATGGGCTCCTTCTAAAAAAACTAATTCAAAATCTGGTGGAAAAAAGTGAGGTTCATTTTTCAAGTAACAGAATCTTTTTTTAGTATATTTACAGTGTCATAGAAATCAGTATTTCCAATTGCTAATTTAAACATAACACGTTTTCCCATTTAAATTGAAAATAAAACTTGTTTTATGCAGTTTTTTTTACATTCCTAATATGGCATTAATGCCAGATGTTAGCATTAGAAAAACTAAAAAAATCTCTGTCTTCCTATAAGATTAATTAGAATCCTTTATTGTAAAAAATTTATATTCAGTAGTAGTGAATATTATATTTTAATATTCTTGGGACATTTTTAACCTCAAATGAAGAAAAGATCGATTTATTTTTATTATTTATAAAAATATAATGTAAAGTATTAAAAAGGAAAGTTTCTTGCGTGAATTGTGGCATGTTTAACAGAAATGAGAATTTATAAGGAAAAAAATTTAGAAAAAAGACATTAATGTAATTTCAAGCATACTATTAACATGATATTTTGGGCCCAAGACCACGTGTAGGAATTTACGTCATGCGATCATAACGACGCATGTGTAAAGCGTTCCGAACAAAATTTAAAATCTCGATCTTTTTCTTCAGATTTTAATTTAATAAGAATCAGTATTAGAATCTGCGGCACTCGGACATTTTAAGAATTAACATACGGATTTGAGGTAAGAAACAGTGGTGGATAGCTGCCGTGCGCTAGCGATTAATTTTCAGTAAACTAATTCCGCAGAGAAAGATTAAGTTCACAAATCAGGAAATTGCTATCGGGTCAGCATCCGTTCCGTTAGCTGCATCCACGGCATTCAAATTTATCTTAATGAGATTTAATCGTCGATGGATGTGTAATTTAAAAGGGGTATCGGTGAGGATGCATTTTTCGTTGTTGAATGAGCAAACCATTTATCGATTTGCGCTTTTTGCCCGGCTGAAATTGCATATTTAAAAATCTGAAAAAGGAGAAAGATGGAAGAGATCAAAAATTGGTCGAGTTTAAAATTGTAACTTAATTTTGCAAAGACGAATCTTTTTTTTCCTAAAAAATTAACGGACCCGATTCAAAAAATAACTTTACATTTTTAGCAGTTGCGTTCAGATGATATTTAACTGAATAAAAGGAACCAATTGTAAATAATTTTGAACCGAATAAATTGTATGTAAAAAAAAAATTCATTTTTAGAAAAATGGAGACAGAAAATTGAATCGACAAAACGGTTTCAGGGAAAAAGTTTAAAGGATAACATGTGTTCACCATATTTTGTTTCAAAAGATAGGTTATTTATATTCCTTGGATTCTTTGAGTTTAGAATCATCAACGTGTGTAACGAAGAAAGAGTCGAGCTTTTAAAACTTCAAATTAACTTGAAAAAGTTTATAAAATTTAATTTTTCTTACCTAATAGTTTTAACATAAATTATTAATGTAATTCTAGTGTAATACATTAAACTACGAGTAATGTAAATTCGACTGTGCTAGTAACAATTAGATATATTCAAAATATTAAAGATAAAAAAATGCGATTAATGTTTTTGAATTTTTCAATTTATTACATTATTACGAATATTCCAAGACATTTAATCGTCTTTTTAAGTGTAAAACATTGTGAATCAAAGTTTGAGTTTCAAAAATGGCATATAAGATTGTCCCCCAAGAGATTCAAATAGAAAATTATTTTCTGTCAAATAGTAAGCATGATGTTTATTGAAGTTCAGGGTTAGAACAGATATCTTATTATAGTGCAAGTATTAATATTTATGATTTTGACACTGTTTCTGCTTTAAATTTATATTTCTGAAATATGTAAATTATGTCACTTAAAAAAAATTTTTGAGTAACGGCGCCTAATAAATTACATTTATTTTTAAACTACTAGATACTATTGTAAGTAATTGGATATCTAATTTATTACCATTAAACGTTTGATTTTTCAGTTAATTCTCATATAAAATTCCATACCTGAGGAAAGAAAAAATCTTCAAATATCAAAGTAACTTGAAAATCGCTATAACCATAAGTAAAGGTCGATGATTTTAAATGGGAGCATGAATGTAGATACCACGTTAATTTTCTCCTTTCAAAGCAGCAATTAAATTATAGTCATATATACAAGGACAAGAATAATAATCCAATGCTTTGCATGGTAAAGATGAAAGTCATTTGTTGTTCGGATAAGATACCATATTAATAACCTTCTTTGGGATGGATGCACAGGTTATAAACCTGTATATAGGTTTAAACACCCACAGGTTATAAACACCCCATAAAATTTTTTACCGGATGCGAACATTATATTTATACCATAAGCATATGTGAATGATCGTAAAGAAATTATGTTAATACTAAACAGGTTCTGTCTGAGAGGTAAACTTAAGAAAAAATATCATTATTAATTCTAGTTAATAGGAGTTCGTTAACTTTAATAAACTTTGAGTTTTGGTTAGCTCAGCCATTTTATATGGGATTCATCTTAAAATAACATGCAATGTCAGTTTATGCAACAGCCGCGCTCCAATATCAATTTTTTCCTTTTACTCGTTTAATTTACAATTTCGTAAATGTGGCAAGTTTCAACACAGCTCTGCGGACTTCACAATTAAATTTTTTAAAACTTTACTCAGTAATCAAAAGATTTCTAAAACATACATACACACCGGCCGAATGTTAATTTTCAACATGATGAACAAGTGAAATTGAGATTGTTTTTATTTGCTGATACTTGTGCCACGTATAAAATGTATTCAATAAGATAAACTTTAATTGTAAATGTAAAATTTACAGTGATAAGAAATAGATTTAACGACAACGAAATAGACTTATGTAAGCGTTTACAATGAAGTAAAAATCTGTGAGCCCTGCTTTTAGAAACAAAACATGTGTCCTTCTTCCATTTATTTGCCCACATGGCGTGATCATCTCGGGCAATTCTAATATATTGTATTTGGTGCTCTAGTCAGTATCGGGCGGGATGCGTGTGCATATGGATATTTTAATTTGTAAGTAAGCGAAACATGAAAATGAATCTGTTGTGGGTTATTGTTCGCTAAAAATAGAAATAAATATATTTATATGTTTTAACGATTGTTTTGCATTAAAAAAAAAATAAATAAATAAAAGTCCATGAGACGTTTTTGTTGTCGAACCTCCACGTGTAAGTTTTCGCACGTGACGTTTTCGGGAATTTTACATGTATTTTGGATTAATTTAAATCATATTTTTATTTATCATTTGCCCCACGTCCTTTCTGTGTCGGTTTACCTGCATTCATTTAAAAAAAAATTTCACAGCTCTTTCCCTTTTTGAAATTGTATTTTACAAAAAGTGCATCCTCAGATCGAGAAACCAACCCTACCGTAACGCTTCTGAATGCTGGGAAGTTCAAAGGAGAAATTACAAAAAATTATTCACCAAGCTACACCGCATGAAAAATATTCGTACGTATTTGCTAGTTAATCCGAGATTGTTTTAAAAAATAAAACAAAGAATTGTCCTGGGATGAAGGCAGATACCGGATAAAAGCAGGTTTACGTTTAAATGATGAATAAAAGGTTATTAATTTGGGAAAACTATTTGTACATTTCTTCACACTCAACAACAGAGAAGTGACATTTGAAATATCAAATACTGAGTCATAATTGAAAAGAGGGGAAAAAAAAATATGTTGACAATGAAATAGATATGAGTGTTGAAATTTTTGTGCAATTTAAATGGGGCGTAGTCCCACCAACATATTTTTATCTCTTTATAATGAACATAATGAGAACCAAAAATATTTATTTGAAATTCATACTTTTAGATACTCTGAACGTTTTAACCTATTTGTTACTCAGGGCAGCAAAAAAAATCTTATAAATTATAATAAAAATTATGCTGAAAAACCTATATAATCATTGGAAATATTAAATGTTCATTGTTGTTATTTGATTAAAACAAACAAAATATCGAAGATAACTGAAAAAGTTTACTTTCAAATAAGATAGTAATTTACGAAAATTCAAATGAGGTCAGTTATTTGTTGATGTGACGAATTTTAACTGCTGTGAAAGTTTAAATTAAAATTTGTAAATGTTTTAAAACTGTAAAAGTTACCAAATAAAGAAATTTTAACATGTGTTAGAAATTCCGTTAACGGAATTCTGGTTTTAACCGTCATACTTTTACATTCATGTCTTATTATTGTAATATAATTTTAAATACCTCGAGTTATTTGTTTTTCTTTAAAACATAACAAATATTCCTCTAATCTGTTAATAACGATCCGTAAAAGTATTAATTCAAAATGTGACTTTTTTCGAATTAGGTTAAAGCAATTTTCTAACGGTTTTTTTTTATGCTCGCTTTTGAAAACGATTTCCGTTGGGTTATAGCGAAAGCGTTTCGTTCGTTTTCAGAGGAATAAAATTGCCATATTTTTCCGACGTTATTCCTTTTCTTTTTTTTTCTGTGTCTGAAAAACATCGAAATTTAACGGGAGATTTTTCACTGTGTAAATAACTCCGCTTCCGCTCGACGTGTTCACCCGATGGATCGCGCGAATCTCTGCAAAACTTTGATCTCGTTCATGTCGTTTCGAGCATGATTCGTCACTTTGCACGTTTTTGTTGACGTCTGTGGCATGGCCATCCGTCTTTTCCGATAATCAAGCCGTGTTCGAGTGTTGTTTTCCCCTCGGCAGCACTCATATGGGTCCGCCCGCCCGCGATTCGTTCCTTTGTAACACTCCGTTAGATCCAAGGTCGAACGTCAGATGGTCATTTGTCATCTATCTCACCTTATTTGGACACGGACATCCAAGGGCAGCGATGAAAACCTCAGATTTTAATGGCGTCGTAACGAAATTAACTTTTTCATTTTTTTTTCGTTTCCTTTTTTTTTCGGTTGTCGATAATTTTCAGATGTGGAAAATGTTCGGTAGAAACGTCGGAGCAAACACACTTGATGGTCATGCGCTAATGAAAGAAATGAAAGATCTATGTGATTTTTTTCTTTTTGTGCAGCTATAAAGCGAATGTTCCGGAAATCGGTGTCGGTGCATGAATTGCCATGTTTCTTTCAATTATATTATCCCTAATATTAAAAATGCTGGGCTTTTGATTGAAATTGCCGGAGCGACCATGCATACAAAACTTTTTCCCGTACAAAAAATGATGCATGCGGCCGTTAATATGTGCGCACGCTCATTGTTGGTTATAAACATCATGGAGAAGAGCTAAATCAATAATTCCGGATTCGAGCCCGGAATGAAACGTTTCTGCTGCTGGAGCTAACCAACAGGGTCGTCTTTTTACGTGTCCTTTGCCGGCTGGATAAAATTTTCGAAAATGGGTGTAACGTGCTGCAACCGTGTTAAAATCTTAATTTTTTACGGAGAAATATACAACATCGCTTTTTAATTATAATGTCCGATTTATTGGTTGCAATCCAGGGGTTTGTATATTATTCAAATTTTTCCAACGATTTAACGGATGATCTTACACACTGATGGATAACGCCGTACGAGGATCTAAATTGGGTTGCTTAAAGTGTTGAATGTCTCGTATTGTGAAGTGTTCGGTTAATAAAAAATTGGAAGAATCGTAACCGGAAATGGATGACAAGGTGAAGAGCGTGTCTGCGGATCGGCGAACGAAGTGGCATTTTCCGGTATCCGATGGTATTATCTGATATTTTAAATTTCAGGTACCAGTAACAGAAATTGATTCCCTTTCCGAGGACGGTTTGCAGGAAGTTCCTTTGGCGGAGGTTCACAATATGGCGTACGATGACGTCCTCCTTCATCTGGGTGAATTTGGGAGATACCAGAAAAGGATTTACTTCCTTTTGTGCCTTACCGTGATACCGTGCGCGTTTCACAAGTTAGCCGGGGTGTTTTTGGGAGCGAAACCGAATCATAGGTTTGTAAAGATAAGCGTTCCTTGCTGCCTGAAAGAAGAAAAAAGGAGAACTCAAGGGTAAAGTGATGACAATTTTTCAGGTGCGAATTACCTTTTGAAGAAAGCAATGCAAGTTACCATTTGCCTCAAGGAGTACTGAACGTGAGCATTCCTTGGGATGACTTCACGCAGTCGCGATCCATGTGCAGCATGTACGACGCGAATTACACGGAGGATTACATAAAGGGAGGCATACCTTCGAACAAAACGAAAAATTGCGACAAATGGATTTTTGACAAATCCAAATACAAATCGAGCAGCGTTATAGAGGTGAGTTTTCGACGACGGGGCATCGAGTGACGTCGTTTCCGTTTTGAATTTACCTTCAACAGCGATTTGTCCGCAGTTTTTACTTATATGCGACGATGCCTGGCTTCGCGCCACGGCGGATGCACTCTTCATGACTGGCGTCCTCGTCGGTTCCTACATCTTCGGGGACCTGTCAGATCGTTTCGGCAGAAGACCGACATTTTTCATATCCCTCGTCATACAGCTCATCGCGGGTCTTCTTGCAGCAATCGCTCCGGAGTACATCACATTCGTTTTGGCGAGGATACTCATCGGCGCATCGACTTCCGGAGTGTTTCTCGTCGCGTATGTCATTGGTATGTGCATTTGTAACGGTTTCACGGCAAAAGTAACTTTCTTTTTCCGTTATCTAATGAGAATTTTTAATGTTCCAGCTATGGAAATGGTTGGCCCTGGAAAGCGCCTCTTCGCCGGCACCATTGTTCATATGTTCTTCTCCATCGGTTTCTTGCTAATAGCCGGTTTGGCTTACTCACTGCAGGATTGTTGGAGAATATTTCAAGTCACCATAACTTTAGTTCCGGGATTACTGTTCATGTCTTACTGGTGGTGAGAATTCAAATTATTTAACGCGATATAAACGCGAAATAAAGGAAAAAGAGTCGGATATGAGCTTTTGGCGGAGCAATTTCGCACATTCTGACGATACGGATAAATCGCTGACGATCTCTTAAAACGAATCTTTTATTTATTATAACGTGACCCAAATAACTGCATCCAAAGTTCGTTGCCGGATATTTTGTTCGCTTTTTGCCAGGGTAATTCCGGAGTCATCTAGATGGCTCATGACAAAAGGAAAACACGCAGAGGCGAAGCAAATTCTTATGAAGGCGGCGAAAGAGAACAAAGTCAGCATAACCGAGGATTTATTAGACAATTTGCTGCTGGCAGAAACTCCAGAAGAGAGACCAATCGACGAGAAGAAAGGGATGCTGGAGCCGGATTCTAGTAGTTACGAAATACGACAGAGAAATGGAAATGTCCCATATAAGGAGACCACCAGAGCCAAACCTACACAACCGAGTATTTTAGATTTAATGAGATATCCCAGTCTTAGGAAAAGGAGTTTGAATGTATTTTTCAACTGGTAAGAGTCGGCCTAATCAAAATTCTGATCTAACAGAATTGCATTACTCACTTAACTTTTTTCACAGGTTCGTTAATAGTCTAGCCTATTACGGATTGTCTTGGAGCACGTCAAACTTGGGAGGAAACGACTACCTTAACTTCTGTTTATCTGGACTGATGGAGTTTCCCGGATATGGCGCTTTGATTTTCACACTAAATCGCTTTGGACGAAAATTCACATTGTGTGGAGCTCTTCTAATCGGCGGGACATCTCTTCTCTTGACTCTGTTCGTACCTGCCGGTACGTGTGCCTTAAAGGAGACCTCAGCATCGAGCCACCAACAAGAATTCAATTTTGTTTCATTTTTGTAATAGATATGACCTGGTTGACCGTCGTGTTTGCCATGTTGGGCAAAATGGCCATAACGTCGTCCTACGGAACGGTGTACGTTTTTAGCACGGAACAATTTCCAACTGTGATACGGAATGCAGGATTGGGCGCTTGCTCGATGAGTGCCCGAATTGGAGGAATTCTAGCACCTTATATTAATCTATTGGTGTGTTTCGATTCGCCCGTAATTTTCAGTTTGACCTGCCGACATGTCACGAGGCAAAATGATAATTATTTTAAATAATTACAGGCGGATTATTGGAAGCCACTTCCACTACTGATATTCGGAGGTCTCGCCTTGCTCGCCGGAGGTTTGGCGTTACTTTTACCTGAAACGCTCAACAGAAAATTGCCGGAAACTATTGCGGACGGTGAAAATTTCTGCAAGCAACCCTATGCCAGGTCGTCGAGAGAGGTGAAGCTGAAAAAGGTCGAGAATGGCGGTTAAAATTGCTCTTCATCCCTTTTGCTTTTATGTTTTCTCAAATTATGCAGAAAGCGTTAGTTTTGTTTTCTTGAATGTCTCGCGTTGGACCGAGAAAAGACATCACCGGAAAAGGAAGAAAAAAGTTTCGATTGACGCGCGCAACTACAATCGACGCAGGTTGATAATAAGGAGTATTTTTATTGCGTTTTATGTTTTTCGTTGTTTAATTCGTTATTGTTGATGAACCTTCCCTTCGCCTTACTGGGACAACCTTTGACAAATCCATTAGACAACTTTATTTTTTCGTCTTTCGCACGTTTGTGGATTTTGCTTTATGCTTTCATCGTCGCATATTCTTTTAAGCAACACCTTATGAAACCTCCTGAATATCGCCTCTAGAATTTTCCTGTTTTTGAATTTAAATAAAGAACATTTTGCATTAGTTTTAAATGTAGCATATTTTTCATGCAACCGCGTTATTTGCTAAAACGAAACCCAAACTTTTGGTTAAGTGGTGTGTAATAATTTTGATTTTTAATTGTGACAAATTTCAAATTTTTAACCTAATTCTATTATATTTTTTTGTTTTTTCTCAAACGATAATATAAAATAAATAAACTGAGCTCGTAAATCTCAAGCGAAATAATGACAGTTGTCGAATATTATAATGAAAAATGTTCAAATTTATTTCTTATTGTTGAAAATTGTAAACATTTCAGAATTATAATTTGTCATTACAGTAAAACTTGTCCAGTTAAGCTTATTTGTTTTGGGAACGGAATGAAGTCTTATTTGAATCCCCACACCAAATTTTAGAAGATTTAAATATTTTTACGATATCACGAAATTATTGCAACTCTCAATAAACGTGAACGGCTTATTGATTACATTTCGAAGCTGCAATTAAAAAAATGGACGGGTTTTGTCACCCAGGCCAGCGCTTGTCTTGTACATCAGCGATGCACGTGATATACCTTAAGAATGTGCAGTTCACCATACGGAATCAGGCCTTTCCTTTATCCAGGTCTTAATCTCTGGTATTTCAGACACTTTCAATCGAAGATTCTTCAGATTCGGATAATCGTCGTCAATGTTTCGCCCGGCCATCAAACTCAGGTATTCGTACATGGCGGTGTACTGGAGATCCGGCCACGTTATTTTTCCGTTTACGAAGTGTCCGCTGTTGTCTTCCACGGTTTTGTCGAGTCGCTTCAGCAAGAGGGGAAGCTCTCGATTCAGAACCTTGTTCGCGTTCGTTTCCTTGTTCTCAGTTTTGTCCGTGTACCAGAAGTAAAGCACTGAAAAACGAAATAATCAATTTCGCACGTGTCGAGCGAAAAAAGCTAAGGAGGAGGAATTTCTTTCCGATACTCACGACAGCGAAGGTCCCACAGGGTTTCCGCCATCATGTCAACCCGGAACATCTCCCAGTCGTCCGAGCCCCGCAGCCCGACCAAACCGGCCACGTACCTCTGAATGGCAACGCTCTGCCACAATCGCTTCTTTTCATCGCCGTCCACTTCCAAAAGTGGTCCCTGACCGAATGGCGCAGCTATCGAGAGCAAGAAAAATCACGCCGTGAATATTAAAAAATAAAGAAACGTGTCCCGAAACGTGAAACACACGTGTCGATCACGTGTCCCGAGACGAACGCTTACTTGGTTTCACGACATTCTTCCATTCCTCCAAAGTGTAGCGATAGTCCTCGAAGTCGATTCGGCCGTAACGGAAGAGGAATCTTATGGGTTCGGCCAGCGCCTTGATGTCGAAGTACATGAGTTTATATTTGGGTTTCATTTCGAACTGCCAAAAAGCAAAAGCTTAAAACGAACATTAACCACAGACCTTAAGCGCGATCCTCACGGTTCGGCCAACAGCCAAAGATCTTGACGCGAGACGGAAACGGACGGCAAAGAAAAACGTTGGCGCACCGGGCTGAGACCGTAGCGGCAATCTGCACCAAGTGGAAGTCGTCCATGCACTCGATTGCCTTGTGTGTGCCTCGCAAACAAACTTGTGCACAGCGGAAGCGGCGGAGACTGTAAATTAAAACTAATTCAACGTGGGCAATTTCACGTTCGCATCACGCGAGCTGCTGCAGCGAACTTTATCCGACGACAAGCCGATAATTTTAAGAGATAAGATAAGAGGCTCGTGCACGAGCGGACTGCTGAAATATGCTCCCTGCAAGGAGGAATGTGCTGACGGAGCTTTCGGAAGGATGAAACGAACGCTCGGATTCCCTGGCGGACGAACTGCGCCGTCTTTCAAGGCGGGGGAGCTGCTCTCCTTCCGTCGTTCGTCCGTGCGCACGTCTTGCGCTGCTATATCTGCGCGGAAAGGGCAATTTCCGTCTGAATTCCGAACAGGAAACTGGCGCTGCTGTTGGGTTTGAAATTGACGGCGCAGCAACTCGCCACGGGGGGCTTTGCGCCAGTTCTCCATCGTCCGTTCGGTTTCGTTGCACTTCGGCATGATGCAGAGCGTTAAATCCGAAAACAATGCGAGATGTTGGGACGCCACTCTCGGGCTGGCGCACGATTCCCAACTGTGCGACGCAACAGTTGGTGCGCCCGCCATTCGGGAAACCGGAGTTTGAACGTAAATTGCTGCCTGTCGGTATCGATAATCGACGCTTGAATCTGGGTCGTTCACTTGAGCAGAGATTATATTTTGTCCCCGGAAAGAATTCGCCGGGGAGAAAATAGAATTCATTTCGGTTGGTCGCTTGCCTCGTCTCTCGCTAAAGCGGAAATCGTATTGGAAAGTGCGCCGAACGGAAGAAGAAGAGAAAGAACCGTCGAAGGCATCGCCGTTCGCATTTCACAACGTGGAGGCGGGCCGCTGTCGCGTAGCGCTGTGCAAACGAGGACGTCCTGCAACCCGTTCCGGTCGGACGATCAGAGGGTTTGTTTCCGGCAGTATTTTTTCAAGCGTCGCACCTCGAATCAGAATCCGGGGACAATCGACCTTGTTCGACGTGCAGACAAAAGGCACGAAAACACCGCGCCGATGAGCACCCGGCTCGGTCTTCGCCGCAGGTAGAAAAGGAAAAATCACAATGCGCGAGGAACTCAGGGCGAAGGGGGGGTTGGGTGCCCGTCCGAGGCAACCCTCGTTCGGAAGGGATGAAAGCGCAGGATAATAAAAAAGAAACCCGGGCCCGACGTGCCGCGCCCTGCGAGAGAATCGGAATTCGCCCCTCGAGCGATGCGGATTACGAATCCCGCCTCGTCGCATCAACATTCCGCGCGGTTGAATCTCGAACTCCGAGTCAGTTGCTGTCTGGGGACGGCCTCGTCCGTTGTCGTGCATTTGGTCCTTCGGTTGTGTCGCACATTCGAAAAATTTCATTTTTGGCTCTTTTGAAGTTTGCTGCTTTCGACAGAGGGGTAAGTTTTCGGGTCGAGGTTTCCCCCGTGGCGAAAGAGCGAGTTTTCCAGTTTTTCTTTTTCTTTTCGACTCCGCCCGCCGGAGATTTTCCTCCCCCGCGGACGGAGTTCGGCGTCTCCCCCCGGCAGCGAAATGGCCGAGGCCCGACGCTCGCGTCTGCAGACGTCCACGGTGCCGCGTGGATCGCACGGCGTCGTGGGGTCGCGCAAATGACGACCGCCTCGAATTCCGGTCCCTGCCGGTTTTTTCAGGTCTCAACCTCCGAACGACAGGACGGAACAACGAAGGAAAAGTGACGCGGTTCAGTTGCATTCGCCTCGCGCTTTGCAAACCTGCGACTCGGACTTGTCCACCTGATCCGTATTTTTCTTTTTTTTTTTTTTTTCTTTTCGCTTCGCCGACAGCAATGGCTCCGAAGTACAAGCTCACATACTTCCCGGTAAAGGCGCTCGGAGAACCGATCAGATTCCTCCTCTCCTACGGCAATTTCGAGTTCGAGGATTATCGCTTCGACAGGAGCGAATGGCCGAAAATTAAGGAAAGTTAGTACATTTCTTTTTTCCGGTTTCCGAAAGGAAGGAATCGCTTTTTACGTCTTCCGGTGCGTGTTGCAGCGACGCCCTTCGGAAAGGTTCCCGTGCTGGAAATCGACGGCAAGCAGACGCATCAGTCCAGCGCCATATGCAGATACCTCGCCAGGCAGCTCAACCTCGTCGGCAAGAGCGACTGGGAAGCTCTCCAAATCGACATTGTGGTGGACACGATCAGCGATCTCAGACTCCGTAAGGAACAAGCAGGAAAAGTCAAAAGAGAAAAAAAAACCTCTGTCGGGCGCGTTCGCCACGAAATCCCTAAACGCGTTTTCTACTTTTCAGAGCTGGCCAATTACTTCTACGACCAGAACGAAGTCACCAAGGCTCCGAAGTTGGTACCCCTGCAGAAGGAAACCGTGCCCTTCTTCCTCGGCCGGTTTGACAAAATGGTGGAGCAAAACGGGGGCTACTTCGTCGGCGGACAGGTAAGGGTAATCCCGCCGGTTTCGGCAAGGAACGGGAGCACCTGATGCAGTCGTTTTCACTGTTGCAGCTGTCGTGGGCCGATCTCTACTTCGTCGCCATTGCCGACTACCTGGAGAAGATGGCGGAGATGGACTTCTTCAAGGATTATCCGAACCTGCAGCGCTTGAAGGAGAACGTCTTAAACATTCCCCAGATAAAGGAATGGGTGGCCAAACGACCGGAGGATGCCTGATTTTTCACCTGAATGCAGCGTTTTTGCAAATACAAACTTATTTTACATGTATTTTTTGAACCTGTACGCGTTTCATTGTGTTCAATTTCGAACCGTGCTTGCGTCCATTGACGGCGCTTCTGTCCGCGGTGCCATTCAAATTCATAAATAAAGCAATTTTAATCCGCTTCCGTCACAATCCATTAACAATGACCGAAATAGTTTCATTTCCTCCTTTTGCGATCATCCGACAGCGCGCTTCGGTCGCGGCGGTAAAACGGGGCGTTTCCTTTTTTTTTTTTCCCAGCGCTCCGGAAATCGAATTTGGACCGGGGAAACATGAAATTAACCCTGAACGGGTTATCGCCGTAAAAAAAAAAAAAAAAAAAGCGTTGAAGATTTGCTGCGAGTGGGAACGGCCAAGCGAAGACCCGGTTGGTTCGACCGAATTTGCATTCCTTGCTCCGACCCTGAATCAAACGCGACACGACGGATCGCGGTCGAGGACCGGTCTAAACCCACCGCCTTGTATGGCGTTTAACTTAGTTGCAATCCAGCTTTCGTGAGTTCGGCATCGCTGTCGCTATCAGGTCGGTAAGTTGTCTTCTGTACCTGGCCGTGCCAGACCTGAATTCGGGAAAGGCGCCGCTCGAAAAAACCCGTTTTTAATGTTTCGACCGACGGGGTGGGGACGGGGAAAGAGGCCTTTCGGCGTGCGCGTCCGAAGATCCTCCGGGATGGAGGCAGAAGTGGGATTTAATCGCCCACTTCGAGGTTTTCCGGGGCGCGCGCCCCGCCACCCTTGCCGCGGGTCTCTGTTGTCCTGCGCACGCCGAAAAGGCGAAGCGGTCATTTCGGTGTCCACTCGCAAACGTCATTGACAGCAATTATCGATTGGATAATTGCAAGCGGTTCCGACCTGAAAAGCACCGGATTCCAATTATCCTTATTACATGCTTCATCGGCGGCTCTTTCAGGTTTTTGCGCCTTAATTTTATGCAGTTATCGGTCGATGTGGGAGATATGCGTTCTGGTCGTTCACTAAGTCGTGCCATTCGACCTGAGGACTTGGCTTTTGCTTGTTGCATTCCGACAGGATAAGCGATAACATTTACCGCAAAACGGAAATGATGAGAATGTTTTTACTTTTAAATGATCGCTGTCGGAGCTTCGCCACATTGTACGAATTAAATGACATGTACGAACGCATTAGCGCACAAGTGCTGTTTGGACGTTCTGTTTGCATTGCTTTTGATTGATAGCTGCGAGTGAATGGCGCATTTCCCACTGGAAATTGAGATGGAGAGGATAATTACGGGTTTCTTTGTGTAACCATAAAATTCCGTATTTATATATTCATTATCTGGCATCTGACTTTTAGCGATTCAATGCATTATGAATAAGGAGTGAATTCAACGTGGAAGTTAGAAAATTTGACTGTTGCTGCATTTAAGTACCTGATTTTAGCGAGTCGTTGTTTGTGTAAAACACGTCAAAAGGTTTGTGGTCATTCGCTGAAATATCGAAATCCTGTCGCCCCTGTGCAAATGTCCCTTTATTGATTGACCCAGTGTTTTTCTTTCGGAAAGCTTGCGGGGGGCATTTTTGCACGGCTGCAGTTTTTCCGTGCTGCAGCTTTGCACGCGAACACGTTTTCCAGTTCGGTGTGCTTTTTTGATCCCCGTCGAAACCGGACACATCGGTTACGTGATGTTTCCTTTCTGCTTTTCCGCAGGCGGAAGATGTCTCCACGGTGCAAGCTCACTTACTTCAATTTCACCGGTTTGGGCGAGCCCATTCGGTACATGCTTTCCTACGGGAACATGCAGTTCGAGGACAGCCGCTTCGAAATGGGCGATTGGCCGAAGCTTAAATCGAGTAACTATCGAAAGGCGGACGAAGGAACGAGATTTGCGCACGGTAGATAAATCGCTTCCTGCCGCTCATCGAGACGGTTCCCTTTTTCAGGTACCCCCTTCGGCCAGGTTCCGGTTCTGGAAATCGACGGTAAAACCGTCAATCAGTCCTCCGCGATTTGCAGGTACCTCGCCAAGAAGTTCGGCATCGCCGGAGACGGCGACTGGGACGCGCTGCAGGCCGATGTCGCCGTCGACAACATAACGGATCTCAGACTGAGTGAGAATCGCTGACAAAACAAAATCGCTTTCGCTTTACGAAAAATCGGATTGGTCACGAATTGAAAAGTTCAATTCTTACAGTGTACAGCGCATATTTCAAGGAGCAGAACGAAGAAGCAAAGGCGAAGAGGATGCAGGACATAAAGAGCGTTCACAACCCGTTCTATCTGTCGAAGTTCGAAGAGCAGGTTAAGAAAAACCGGGGCCACTTCGTCAACGGACAGGTAGGGAATCGCTGCGGCAAAATCTCCGGCGACCCTTCCGAGGCACCGTCCGAATTACGCGTATCTCGTTTCAGCTGACCTGGGCCGATATTTACTTTGCCGCCATCATCGAGTTCATGTCCAACGTCACCCAGCAGAAGCTCCTGGATGACTACCCGGCGCTGAAGGCGCTCGCGGAAAAAGTCGAAGCCCTGGACGGGATCAGAGCCTACCGTCAGAAAAGACCCAAAGTCGCATTTTGAATGGAAATACGTTTAAAAGCAGTATTAAACGTTGATTTGAAAGTTTAGAAAACGGGATTTTTTATGTACATCGTTTACCTGCCTGCACTGCGTTCCAGCGGGTGAACGAGGACTCCAGACAGATTTTGGTTGCACCCGCCGTCAGCGGACGTTCCAGTTTCCAAGGAGTTTTCCTCCCGATCCAAATGGGATTTTACATTTGGCGCAAATTCCACATTTAAGTTCAGCGGGGGCTTTTCCTTCCATTTCTTTTTTCCAGCGCGGAAAAGCTCGGTAAGCTAATGGTTTTCGGTAATACCTGGAGGATGTGGGTCTGCGGCCTTTTTCAAGGGGGCTCGTGCGCGGGGTAAGGACGAGAAAATCGAATTTGGAAAGACAATTTTCTCTTCCAAAAAGGTTTTTTTTTCTCTTCCAAAAATTGGGAAAAGTTGGTTTTCCGTCCTCCGATCGATTGACTGCGGCAAATGCTTCAAATTCCTGTACCAAGTTTCGCGATATGAAATTTGCTTCTCTCGTCCCGAAATACAAGCAGAACGACTCCAGGAGGAGCCGGTTCTTCGGTTTGGTGCTGCGGCACCGCAGATATCCGATCATTGCGTTGTTAGCTTAATATCGAAATAATTTAATTTTATTAATATTGTTTGATGTTCAATACGTTTTAAAATGTATGAAAAATTTCTTTTTTCATGCGAACAAATGTACTGACGCGACTGTTGAAATCTAAAGGTATTAAACTTAGGTATGAATAACGGATAATGATCCAGCTTCAATTATACCAATGTGATGCAGATAATTATGCATTCAAGTCATGTATAGCATTAAAAAAAATTTATTTTCCTTGTTTTTCTCGTCCGCGGGTGGATTTTTTTTTTTTTTTGGAGTTTGCACTGTTTTTCACGGGTACAGAAGTTTATTACGAATTCCATACAAGGTGCAGATTTTTGCCGGAGCCCGGAGTTGGTGCGAAAATTTATTTTTCCCTGCCCCCCCCCCACCATTCGCTGTTCAAAACGAAAATTTGTAAGAAGGATCCGTACCTGGGCCTTAGCGCTTTGGGAGCGGAGTCTTTTCCGCGGCGACCGAATATGCGCATGACCGGGAAAAGGAAATTCGGAATGAACACCGAGCGAAATGTGACAGTTTGAGGTAAGGAGACGCTGTGGACGAGAGCTTCATCCTTTCGGGGGCAGTTCGTCGAACACGGAGGACGCAAAGAAAGGTAAAGTAAACGCTAAGATAAGTGTCAAGCTCGGGGATGATTCGAAGAGGCCGGCGTCGGAGGGTTGGGAAATGGACGGAAACGTGACTTTTTCCGCACAACAGCGACGGGAACATCGAATGGGGCCTTTTTCCCCGTCGAAGCGACCAACCTTCTCACGTTCACGTGGCAAAAGCTTCGAGTACACGTTGGGGGTAGACCGGTTAGACAGCGGAGAACTCCGCATGCGGAAAATCAATAGTGGATTGGGTCCGAGTCGAGGGGTAAATAAAAATGAAAGTTAATAGCCTAGACGGTATTCGCCACCCTTGGTTCTTCCCCGAGCGGGAAAAAGAATCCCGTCCATCATCCCCCAAAACAAGCCGGCCATCGACCCCCACCATCGCGCTATCCGTAGGCGCATATCCCTCGATATGCAAATTTAAGCGATTCCTGCCTCCGGTTCGATAAGTCGAGGCTTGCGAGTGGGGAAATTTTCATCCAGGCGCTTTGTCTGGTTCCACTTTTCTGTGCCCGAGGACCGCAAACAACGTCAATTTTCGGTGGTTTTCGTTGCTTGACATTCTCATCCAGCTTCAACCCCAGTTAGCTTCACCTTTTGCGTTCCCGCCTGCGGCCATGCGATAAATGTCATCGTTTGCACGGGGGAAACTTTTCCACATCAACCCGCCTGGGCCTCGTATCGCACGTGCCCGACCTGCGGATCTGCAAAAGGAAAGTTTTCCCCTTTTGAGATTTTCCAAGCCTCTGCCCCCGCATTCGGACAATGCCGCCAAGCGAAGGTTGATTTTAACGCAAAAGAGAGCTTTTGTTATGTTCGAACGCTCGTTGCGATGCTGTTTCCGCCGCCGCTTTGGCCGGTGGAAAATGCTGGTGATTAACGAAACCTAAAATTTCATCGGCGCAGAGAAAAATCGCAAATCAAATTTGAGAGTTGGAAGAATAATGAAACGAGAGGGAAATGCATCAAGTCCTCGCTCCCATATCTCTGGGCACGGCTCGGAAGGCAAATTTTTGGACAAGACCAGCCCTCCCGCACTCGCTCCGCGATAGCTGATGGATAACAAAACCACACAAATGGTGTTGTCTTTCCCCGGGATGGACTCGCGAGCTCTCCTTTTGTACAACCCGGAAAGAAAAAGGCAGCCGAAGTTCCACATGAACTTGCCGGAAATTTTGCATGGTGGTGGCAGAATAGTGCGATGCAGTCTTCGTCACAGACCTCGGTACCTCCCACCCTGGAAGAGGAAGTACTCACCGGCATCTGCGATTTTCCGCCTGATCTCAAGACACCTCCTGCAACAACATTTTACCCGCAGATAAAGATTTTGGTTGTCGCCCAAAGACGTTTCGTACCTTAACCGCAGCATTGGTTCCTTTGCGCTCCTGCCGCCGAAGAGTTCTCAAAACAAAATTTAATGCTGATGTCCACTTTGAAGCGGATACGTTCTTCGGCACGGTCTTCCGAGAGGGTGGGCGCATTCGCAGTAGTCCGGTTATGGTTTCTGGAGATGAATTTTTTTGCTTTTCTGAAACTTCCCCCGCGCGAGAAACCTCGTGCCGAATCCGGATTTTGCCTTCGCAAAACCTTTTCGCAGTAAGCGATGCAGGAGCATCTCGGATGAGCGGAAATTTCATTTTGCCGCGTCGATCGAGTTCTCGCGACCCGATGAAATCGCCGCCGTTCGGGGCGCAACAAAACGGAAGCGTTTGATGCTCCGTTCGATTTCGTCCGGCAGCGTCGCAATGTGCTCTCCCTCGGGAACGCGATCGAACGTTGTTCAGAAGCGACGATCGATTTTTGTTCGAATGAAAAGGCTAAAAAAAAAAAAAAAAAAAAAACGTTCAGTTCGCTGCTGCTCCCGGATCGAAAGGTTTTCGGAAGGTTTTCCCGCGGAAATTTCTTGCATTTCATTTCAAATTCGAAGTCCGGTGTAAGAAAATCCCATTAGGCCGAATGAAAGTGCGGGGAACGGGGAGGCGGCAAACTGAATCCGAGCACTTTACCTAATATGTTTACCAGATTATGTAAAGAGTGACGCCAGTGCATACGTGTGGATCTGTATGCGTGATTTGCGCGCATCTTTTGGGTAACCGGCGACGGAAGTTGTCGGGCACTGCGAGCCGGGTTAAATCGATGAAAATATAGAAAACTGAGTTGAGAGAAAAAGGTTTCTCGAAAGTGAATCCCCGACACGGCCAACTGCTGACGGAAACGGGAGTCACATCACGGGCAGGCGAAACATTTTGCTGTTGAAAGTTCCGAAACTTTTGTCGCTCGGACTCGCAAAACTTCGCATGTAATCTCGACATTACGCAGTGAAAAGAAAAAAAAAAGAGACATAAACGCGAATTGTGAAATTTTTCGCAATCATCATTTTTGCTGTTGGAAATAAATGGAAAATTGCTCCCTAAATGAATTAACGTGAGGAGCGGAGCGTAAAGTTGAGAGCCTTCATTCATAAAATGAGGAACCCTATGAGAAAAATGTCATAAAAACCCGAGGCTTATAACTGTAATGTAAGATTAAATTTTTTATTTCAAGATCTAAATAATAAAATGAGCCCCAAATACAAACTTATATACTTCAACGCCAGAGGCAAGGCAGAGCACATACGCTTTTTATTCGCATATGCTGACGTGGAATACATAGACGAAAGAATCTCGATAGAAGATTGGCCGGAATACAAAAAAAGTGAGTACACAATGTTTTATCGGCGGTGCGGCAACATACTTTACGTGACAAATTCATTTCAGAGACACCCTACGGCATGGTACCTATTTTGGAAGTTGAAGGCACGCAAGTGACTCAGAGCAATGCCATAGCCAGACATTTGGCAAGAAAGTACAACCTGGCCGGTAAGAACGATTGGGAATCGCTGCAATGCGACATCCTCGTCGACACGCTGTCGGACGTGAAGCAGGCTCTGATGCAGTACAGAACGGAATGCGATCCGATCAAAAAAGAAGAGAAAAAGGTTGTCCTGGTGAAGGAGACGATACCGTTTTACATGAAGAAGTTCGAACAGATCCTGCGCGATAATCGAGGATTCTCGGTTGGCGACTCGGTAAGTGTAAAAGCGACGAGATTTCCGCGGCGACCGACAGCAGCTCGCATAAATTTTCCGCGTCCACGACCGTCTTCACAGCTCGGAAATGTTTTTTTTTTTTTTTTTTTTTTCTTCCGAAAACCGAAAAAAATTCGTTTTAATCACCGCATCCGAAGCGGCAAGAATCTTCGTTCGCGTCAGGGAATTGTCCGAAATATCCTTAAAATCTTAAATTCCAGATCACCTGGGCGGATTTCGTCTTCGCAACGTCGCTGGAAAGCTTCGAATGTATATTCGGAAAAACTGCGCTTGACAAATATCCATCACTCAAAGCTCTGAAAGAGAAAATATTCAACCTTCCGGGCATTCGAGAATGGTTAATAAAGAGACCCGTTACGGATTTTTAAACATTCGCTTCGAAATCAGGCTGTCAAAATCATGTTCGGTGGAAAATAGAAACAATTTGCTGTTGCGTGATGAAATCATAATGCACATATACTTTTTTATAAACCTTACGGCGGCCAACATGTTCCACATGTTGTCGTTCATCTTTAATTTTTAATTGACAGGTAAAAAAGTTCGGAAAAAAATAAAATTAAAGAAAAAAAAAAGGATTATTTAGATTACGTACTGTTTTCAATAAGGAAGATGCTTCATTCGCTGTCGTAAGCGAAGAAGGAAAATGCTGAACGATTTACCAATCTAGCAAATGCAAAATTAAAAGCTAATTGAGAATTTCGTAATTTTAAACAACACAGAATAAGCGGGAAGAAGGAAATAGATCGTAATTTTATCTATTACCGTAACTTAAAGTAAAGACCATTATGAACTTCAAATGATAATTCAGCAAATGTTAACAAAGCAAAACTGATTGTATCATTAACAGTTGAAGATCTATTCATGAAACGATCGAATCAGGTTACTATTATTATAATTATTATTATTATATTACAAAAAACAAAATGTACATCAATACACATTTGTTTCAAGCTGCTCTTGTTGCTAGTTCTCACAACGTATTACAATGTCATTTCAAAGAACAGCTTTGAAACTAAAACCATCATTTGGAAACATTTAAAAAAAATTTATAAAATTTTGCATGTTGGTCATAAGAGATAAAGTAAATGCTGGTTTACAATTTACATATATTTTTAATTTTCCAAAATTTAAAAATTTTGAGCCACATTCATACTACTAACTTATCTGATATATATAAAACAATATAAACAATGATCAGAGTAACACAATTGATCTGGCTGATTTACTCCTATCTTAGATTTTAAATATCTATAAATATATAATATATATAAAATTAGTTTCTAATTAATAAAACAAGTTCTTATGTAGGGAGTTTTTTTTTTTTTTATACATCAACTAAATAAGAGAAAAATTAACTCCAATTTACAGTCAGTCATTACTTGATCATTATCATACCTTTCATGTCTAATTTCAACACATATATGATACATTATACAAACAAAATCATATTCACCAGTATTATTTTATTACTTTATTTGAAATACGATATGCGAAATACGAATTCATTACATGAAAACTCAGTAACGAAATAATTCGACAAATCGAAATTTCATGGGTTGAGCGGAGACAAATTCATACGATTCCGTCAATTATAAATTTTAAAACCCTTAATTACAACTTAAATTTTCTTTTTTTGTAAATGGATTAAAAACTAAAAAAAGTTAAACAAAATTTAATTGATTGCAAATTGAAAATCTAATCTGAACAAAAGCGCAGATTCTCAAGGAATCTTCAAAAAAATAATAAGAAAGCCGATTACTTTTTTTCCATATTCATCTTCGACGATGCCAGAAAATTTCTGATATAACAAAAAAATAAAAAAAGAATTTTAATGATATAAATTAAAAATTCCCGTTGCGAATCAAGTCCGATCGATGTTATTAAAGTAAAAAAAGCAACGGGAATTTTTTATTAGGCTGAAAACGAATTAAGTCAAGGGCGAAATGTTCGAGACGTAAAACACAAAATGGCTCGGTCCAAAATTTTGTCACGATAAATCAAATTGATGTTAACGAATAAAAATTATAATGTATTAATTTTGAAAAACTTTTTGTTTTATTATCACCAATCATAACAGTCCATTAGCAAATTACAAAAAAATTAAATGTCATTTTCTTCATGAAAATAATTCTTTTTTATTTCTGTATAATTTAAATTTATTTTGAATCAAATCTTATCTCTTATCATTGTGCATGTCTCAGCAGCTCAATAACATGGTATACACTCTCCCACTGTAATAAATAAATGTACTTTTACTATTGCATTGGGTATCACAAACAGATCTTAAACCAGTATTACAATCTCAAATACAAAGTTCTAAATACCCGATTTTGATATTTTTTTCTTTAAACAATAAGTAATTAATTAATTTTAAAGTAAATTATTTACAGATCTTTACAAATGTCCGACTTAGAAGAATACATGTTCATGTGTCAAAGCCACATTTTCAACCTGAAAAAAGAATGCAAATAGACTGTAAACGTGAATAAAGAGAATTAAAACATTTTAAAACATATTGAATACTTTACTTTTAAAAACAATAGTTTCTCTTTGAAAACGAAAACTAAAAATTCCATCAAAACATCTTTTTTTAATCAATTTTGACAGTTGAATAAATTTTCCGGACAAAAGCTGAACTTCCCATATAACCAACTGTGCCACACATTAATCCTAAAGCTAAGCTGAACATGGCCATGTATCCGAAATAGAAAGCTGTTTGGAATAGCCCATACATTCTGAAAATGAAAAAAAATTCAAGTTCGCTTAATTTTTTGAGTTCTTAAAAATATTAAAAAGGACATTTATAGCAATTTTTTCAGCATAAAGTTTATTTCTTTTCAAAATGATTTATACAATTTATAAATTGCAATTTAATAAAATTAATTTTTTATTTATGCGCTACGTTCAGTTTCTTGTTATTTTTTTAAAATTTTTAAAAGCAAAAAAAATTATAATAATATTCATTCTCAGCGACAAAAAAACTGCTATCACGCAGCAATATTGAAATAAAGTTCATTGTTCATAAATTGTTATTCATGGCGCATTAATTCAAATTGGTAATTGTAATAAATATTATGAAGCTGCGCACAATCATATATGTCTACAAATTTCATAATTGAGACTTTCAACTTCTGATTGCAGCATAAAAAATTACAATTTAGAAAACGTTCAATTTATAATTTTTTGCTATACACCCTAAAAAAGTATTAAATATTTAAAAGTAATTAGTTAACTGCAAAATATATATTTAGTTTATGTTTACATGGAACCTTAAAACTAATTTGTTCGTTAATAAACAAGAACTGAATAACATGAAAAATTTTACTGTCATTGTAAAACATTTTCATCTATCATGAAGTTTTTATTACAAAATATTATTTTTATAAAATATTTTAACGGATTCACTTACTTTGTTTTAAGAAAGAAATAATAAAATGAATAAATATAAACGTATCCACTTGTTGAAGAAGCTGCTAAAAATGACGTCCATTGCCATCTATAATCTTCTGCATTTAAAAGAAAATATGTGCATACGATGGTGACACAAATGGTTACAATCAAAAGAATTGCAAAAACTAATAACATAAAACCATAAACATAATAAATTTTATAGGCCCAAAACGAAGTAAATATGAAGTACCTGTAAAAAAAATTAATTGTGAACATACTTTTTAAGAGAGAGCGGAAATTAATTATTCAAGGTATGAAACTTTATTATTCATAATCGGATTTAAATTTTATTGATAGGTAAGAATAAATATTTTTAAATTAAAAACAACAATTGTTTTGATTTTTAACAAACCTGACTTGGACAAAATAATATTATTCAACTTTAACTTAATTCTAAACTTTAAAAATACTTTTTTCAGTTTAAAAAAATTAATATTTTAAATAAATTATAAAACTACTAGATTTAGCCTATTTCTTGTTCTTTATAGTGAAAAAATTATCCATTTACATTGTATAATTACTTTTAACAAAATATATATATATATTTTTTTGGGTTTAATAAACTTACATTTCAATGAAAATAGATCCGAAAGGTAAAATTCCACCTAAAATTATAATAATTGCCGGTTCCATAAACCATTTTTTTTCTGGAATCGGACGAGGGACAGCATTAATTCTACATGGAAAATCTGGCTGACCAGCGAGATTTCTACCAAGAACCGTTCCCACCAGAGTTAAAGGTAGAATCACAAATATGCAAATACAAGTTACAGCAACCTAAAAAATATTCAGAGTATCGTAAATGAAAAATGGTATGATAATCAAAATACGGAGAATGATAGCGAAACTACTTACCATGCTACCAAAAGGAATGGCTCTCGAAGCGTGATAATAAATTGCTATAAAATTAATAAAGAATGCAGTTCCGCATATTAGAGCAGGGAGGAAAAACGCTGACAAGACCATCTGTTTGATCCAACGCCTGCCTCCACTTTTCGCGTAAACGGAACTGCCAAAATAACCATTTATTGGAGACGTAGCGGCATAAACGAATATAGAAGTAGATAGTAAGGAACCTCTCTCTGTATATAACTCGCCAACGATCGCAAATAAAATTACAAAAAATGTGACAACAGCTACTTGAAAACCAGACCCAATAAGAGCCGAAAATAAGAGAGAATGTGAAGGCGGCCGGAAGACATCACCGTGAACCTGCTTCCACCCGTATTCATCTCCAAGATCTCGTTCCTGAAAGTTTAAAAATAGTAGTTATTTAATATTTCTTCATAAAAAATTTTTATTATAATAATTATTTCAATCATTATTAATATGGCGATGCACTCAAAACTTTTATAATAATGATCAGTATTTACGATTTATTAATGTATAAAAAACAATACTAAAATCTAAAGCCCTTATTATTGATGATTTCTATTTCGAATGCTGAATATATTTATTTCCCACCTTTATAAGATAAATAAACTTTCGAAAATTAAATTGTTATATATATTTTATATTTTAGTCACTCATTTAAAAATAATAAAAAATTTTCGTCTTTTTAAATCGAAAAATTATATGAAATTACACTATATTCATTCATCATTGCAGCCAATTTTTTTTTTCACGAAATCAAAAATAAAAACAAAATCAGAATCAATACAAGATTTTAAACTCTAACTGTCAACATATATAAGGTTTGTTACTAAGAAAAATAAAATTTTAAATCATTTATAAAAACCAGATATATATTTTTTAAATTCATAATGTATGCAAATCTAATTTTTAGTGGTAAATGTTTTATTATATAAATTTTTTAATTTTGTAAAATATTTAAATTTCAAGCTGAAAGTTTCAATGTTACCATATCATCCAATTCATCATCCTTAGAATAACGAGCATAATCCTTTCTCAGAGTACGCATTAAAATCATAGATACTAATCCAACGAGGAAAATAACCATCATGAAGCTATTAAAAATACTGAACCAATGTATCTAAAATAAAATAGTAATTATGATTAGAATTTTCGGTTAACAAATCACAAGATAAATATATTTTGAATGTCGTTTTGATGAATGATGTAAATAGTTAATTATAAATAATAGTTAAATAAAATATTTTCAACCAGAACAACTGAAAATAAATTCCGAGAAAAATTGCTGCAAATAATTTTGGGATCTAGATACCTTACAGAAAATCTTTAATATAAGGAAATTTCATTATTTTTATTAAATAAAATAAATTATTAATTAGTTTCGAAATATAAGCTTCGATACTATTGTTATTGTTCTTTCATTTAAAAGATTAAATTTTATGGAGAATATAAAGAATTTACAATACGTACTCTATGCTGAAAGAAATTAGGATCCAAATATTTGTCAAATCGATCTTCGAATTTAACATTTGACTTTTTCCAGTTAACTTCATATGTAAATCCTATTTCCGCACCTTTTTCTAGTTTCTTTTTGGTTTCACTTGTTAAATTTACATCAACAATTCTCTGACCATTATAGCCTATATCTAGTTTTTTATGAGTCCATATATAATATTCTGCTCGATCTTGAAGTTCTTCCTGTTCAATTTCTCCTACCGTTCCTGGAAAAAAAATAATTTGAAATTTTTAAAGACTTCAATATAATAAATCTTATATTATATGAAGGGTGTTCTCCTACTTAGTCTCTATAGATTATAAATAATCTAGACGAGATCTTCATAGAGAAATTCTATTAATATAAGTATGAAAAAAATGGAAAGTAAAGCTTGACTAAAAAGCCTGAAATGTGCTCCTGTTTATGAAATTAAAATTTACCCCAAACTGGTAAACCGTCTATATCCATCTGGTACCAATATCTATTTTTAACTGCATAAATAAAAGTCTTCAACTTTTCTTCTGTAAGTTCAACACCACAAAATAATGTACGAGGTACATCCTCTTTGAACTGAATATCAAGTCCTGAAAACTCCAGTTCAACTCCCTAAAACAGAAATGCAAACATGAAAAAAAGTGGAATTGTCAATTATCTAATAAGCAATCATGGGCAAAATTAATAAACAAATATTCTAAGATGTTTAAATATGTTTTATAAACAATATAAATTATAAAAATTTTAAGTTGTAATTTTAATGATATATGAAGAAAGACAGTTATAAACATTACTCTAAATATTGTGTGAACTCAAGATAAATGCAATATATTGTACTCTTCAGATTTGAAGTTGAATTTTAAACAATATTTGGTTATGTACCTGAAGTGCTTCACTAAGAGTTTCATGATAATGAGAAATGTAGGCTTTTTTACCAACACAAAATGGAAGTGAAAAATATGTGTAAGTTTCTTGTCTATTATGATATGGACCAACTGTATTCATCCACAGAACAACTTCATCTCCATCATTATACTGGAAATAAAAGTCAAATGCACATTTAAATATTTAGAAAATTTTTTAGCATTTATAATTTGAATAGAATGGCTTTTTCTAAATCATTCATTTAAATTGTTACACATTTTTTCTAGACTATGACTATAAAACTAATGAATGAAACTATTGATGAAAAATAAAAGTTAATTATTTTCTCAAAACAAGATTTGTTTGACTATCAATGACTATTATGAACTTTAATTCAAGATATTTTAAATTATCAACAGTTCACATCCGGTATACAATACAAACTACATCTAAATATTTTGCACAAAAATTAAAATTCATTTAGCATTAAGTACTAAAAATATTTCTCAAAAGATTATATAAAATATTTAAATAAAATGAGAAAGAAATCAAGGAAAAACTGATTATCAGAAAATTAAAAAAATTTAATCAAACAGCTTTTACAAAAGTGTTATAACTAGTTAGTCTATAAACAAGTTTTTCTTATATCCTGAATGGATTTAGAT
Source organism: Ricinus marginatus (assembly GCA_028565995.1). NCBI lineage: Eukaryota > Metazoa > Arthropoda > Insecta > Psocodea > Ricinidae > Ricinus > Ricinus marginatus. The sequence continues at coordinate 3,619 of JAOWBB010002763.1, read as the reverse complement.
AAATATTTCTCCACAAATAAATGTGTATAATAATTAAAATATCATTAAGAGAATAAAATCAAATTATAAAAGACAGAAAATTCAAAAACTATGTATCACAATTTAACAAAATTGAAGATTGACCAATTTTGAACAATGAAACAATTCACAAATGAAATCTAATATTTTGGAAAATATTATATATACATGTGGTCATACTTTTATCAACATGGATGTCTCATCAAAATAACTGAATCTTATAAATGATAAAAGAAGCTTCATCCTTACTTAAAATGAAAGTTTCCAAATATTTGTTTAAAAAATTACAGCTTTTAATAAACACTTATTTGTAACATTACAATATAATTTATTGAAATCACATATTTTTATTGTAAATATTGATTTCCGGGACAATAATATGTTCTGAAACAAACTATTGACACATTAATGAAGGAAAATAAAATAGCATCCATGATAAATGACTTAGAAAAGTAATAATTTTTAAATATTTACATAACTTGAAATATTTATAAATCAATAATCGTAAAATTTGATGTAACATAAATAAAATTATGGCGACTGAAAACTCACTATATGATTATGTTCATCTCCAATTACTAAGGCCAACAGGCACAAACCAAAGAGAATGTACCATGAGAGGAACATTGCTTCTAAAAATTTTTACTCAGCCAATAGTTTTTAATCCTGCTGATTTCGATAAAGTTACAATAATTAAAGTTAAGTAAAAATCGCCGACCAAGGGCTTGATTCACGATATTTCAAATCAACCACATAACGTCATTCATTTTTCTAAAAATATCAGAGTTAGCTAGCACTTTATTGTTTACAGTGAACAATCCATCAAATGTTATTTTAGATGTAACGTATCACTAAATTTTTTACTTCAAGATGACAGATAGCTCATGATCATTTTAAATCCTAACGCCATTTTTTACACGTCTATTGTAGCTTTTTATTTGATCCGATAGGTGTCGCATTCAATCGGAATAACCAACTTCGAAAACAAAATGGCCCCTAGTTTGAATAAGCAAAGAAACAGTCATAGAAATAGGCTGGCTGTACTGGCGGAAGGCAGATGCAATTTGTTTTCTGATTATTCTCCGTTTATGGTTCTCGTAGAGTGTTTATTTTTGTAAGAGTGCTATTAGATTTAATTATTTTCGGGTATTTCAATATTTGCGGTAAGCATTTTTATTTCATAAATGATAAGACTATCAAAAATAGAGTCTTTTTCGTCAAAGAATTTTTTTTTCGAGTTTTTTTGACGCACTTTTCAGTATTTCATTGTTTAAAAAACGAATATCCTCATATGAAAGCATGTTGATACTTGTAGAGCAAGTTTATATACAAAGCTCAGTTTCAATTAAATATTGGCATTATTTTTGTTTATTTATTTATTTTTATTAAATTCTACAATTCAAAACACGGTTTTAACACTTAATATAATCGCTGATATAATAAATTTTATTCATTTATTTTTTTTTAAATGTAAATTGAATTTAATGTTTTAGGCACTTTGTTAATATAATTAGATTACGTTTAAAGTATAGCATTTATTAGATATTAAAAAAGTTTTTACGACATTTTTGATAAAAGAATTTTAATCTATGTGCATATTAGGGACAAATTTATTAAAAGTCATTCATAAAATTTGTTTTTAAATTGTTATATCGTACATAATTGCATTTAAGGATACCTTAATAATCAAACTATAGGAATTGTCAATTTTTTAATTCTTTTTTCTTTGCTGTTAATGAATTGAAAGTAGTAACTTTTTTTTAGTTCATGATGAAATCCTGAAGGAATATAATGTAATGGCATAGAGTAAATAGTATCAAAATCTTTATGGTTCCTTATATAAATTTTTAAGTAAGAAGTTGGTTTTGTCAATGTTAAGAATTAATATATGTCAATTTTATATTATAAGCCATTAATAATAAAATGTGCTTTTTAAATTTACAACACTTATAATTGACCACTTGACCTAAAATTATTGTCAGTGGTTATAAATAGAATTAGCAAAACTAATTGGTATACATGATAATTATTTAGAGTTGTTTCCATATTCTTTAATTTTTTGTTTTGCAGCTTTTTTTGAAAAAATTTAATGTAGGAGATGAGTCTTATATTTAATTTATTTTTAAATAAACCTGTGAAAAATATTTGGTTTACAAGAATAACTTTTTCTGTCCCCATATATTTAAACATTTTTTTTATAGTAATAATAATAATAATAATATTTGGAAAGGAACTTCATATTTGTAAAATGATTTCATTGAAGAATGTTTACCTTTCTATTATAAGCTTTTTCAAACAAATTATCACCAAGAAATTTAATTATTACAGAACATGCATACAATATCATTCTTTAAAAAATATGAAATGGAATTAATTCAACTTGTATAACAGAAGCTTCATTCTTTTCTTGTCAACATGAGTGAAAACAATATTTACATAAAATTTATTTTCTCAAATTTGATTCTTTGAGTGGCATATAAGCAAACATATCTCCTCCTCTGTTTATTGGTTGTGGATGAGATTTTGATGTATTTTGAAATATTTGAAATCATTTTGATAAAGTGTCTTTCAATTTTTAAGCCAATCAAAACTACAATAAGTTTTATGGAAATTTTAGGCAGAAAGAAAATTTGATCAGCCATAATTAATATACTTTTTAATACAAAAGGTCACATTACATCAGCATATAAAAAGGTTGATATTGTTGCTTGTTAATGAACTTTTTAAAATGCTGTTGGTTGTCTTTTCATGTAGAAAGCTCCCTTCAGGAAATGATTTTATTAAAAATCCAATTAAAAAAACTAATTTCACACATGAAATTTGTATTTTGGATTCGAAAATCGGTTATAACGAAATATATATAAACCGTGAATGATGGCGATGGAAATGAAATGATGTATAAATAGAAAATAGAAGAGGAAATAAAAATAGTTTAAAGTCATCTAGGAAGTTGGCTTTAAAAGCTATGGTAGCTTGTGATAATCGCCTGGAGACAGTACAAGCCTGCATTAATACTCCCTGTCACTATTTAACTTGTACCTGGAGTCCTTGATCATTTCAGGTACATAATAAAAAGATGTAGGATCCAAAACTTGGTTTTCATCCAAACTTTATTTCTTTTATTACATGATTAATTTTTTTTATTTTCATTTCTGTACGTACGTCATTTTTAAATTTTAGGTGCACTTTAAATTAATGATTACTATATAAAATTAACCTGTGACCTTATTTTTTTTGTCTCATTTGGGAAATATTACACGATGTGAAAGAGGTGCAGACAAATTCATTATCATATCGTGCATTTGAAATTGTTGTTAAGCAAGTTGAAAATTCATTTTTAACGAGACGAAAATATTGCATTGGGCGAGGAGAGTTGGGATAATATCCACTAGCCGTTACATCATTTATTAATAACAGCTTTGAATGATTGTCTTAAAAAAATTTAAATAAAAAAATTAGTTCTCGTACACTATTTCATTAAAAACCCGACTCTGTTTGAAATGGTCGCAGTAAAATTAAACCTGTAAATAATACAAATAGCGAGGTGTTTTTTTTTTTTTTTTTTTTTTTTTTTTTTTTTTTTTTTTTTTTTTTTTTTTTT
>JAOWBB010002752.1:0-39286 GCA_028565995.1 Ricinus marginatus | reverse complement strand
TATAAAAAAAAAAAAAAAAAAAAAAAAAAAAAAAAAAAAAAAAAAATCACATTCGGATTCACATTAATCCGCTGGCCAATAAATGTTAAAACGTCAGAAAGACCACAATAATATGTGGAGAAGATTTTATCATCCAACAAAATTAATGTGAATAAGGGTTGGTTGTCTAAGTAGAGCCCGAATTATAACGATAGAGGGATGAAAATTTCAGTGATGCATGTAACGCAATAAACCGATCTCGAGTAGAATCCATTTTTGCTAAATGTACTTTGAGCCATTTATGAAGTGTGGAAAGCGAATAACAAAGGCTTCAAGAAAATGTGACATGTGGCTAAAATTGAAAAAGATTTATCTGTAAATGTGTACGCCAAAAAATATTCGCGTTTCTCACTTACCCCGCTTTTCTACCGGCAAAAAATTTAATGTTATCAAAAGCAATAATTACCCATCCCATTTGTTTAGATGTGCGATTTCGCTTTTATGTGACTTTATTAATTTGCCCGTTTTAATTACCTTACATGATAAGAACCTTTGAGAATTGCACGTGATAAATGTAAAAATGTCAAAGAGTTCTTTAAAGTTGCCCGATTTTAAAAATTTATATTTTCATTCATTACACATTCATACACATTTTTTTTTTTTCCATTTTCCTCCTTACACGAGTCACTTCTTAGAGCTTTTTGTGCTCATGTTCGATTGTACGTCTGAATTCCGCATTTTCGCTCGCTTTGCACCGAACCATTCATTCTCGTAGTGCTTGCATTCTCAAACCTAAATGCTTTTTCTTCAGCCTGCGGATTCGCGAAAATTCATTGTTCCACTAAAGAAAATTTTTCGAATTATTTTTCACTTTCTTCATTGTGCCATTTCATTAGAAGTGAGAATGAGAGGAGGATGCGGAGCTTGGAGCAACAGCCAATTTACCGTTTTAACCAATTGGAAACAAGAATAAAGAAGCAGCGAGCTCCCTTCCACAGCGGCAACAGGATAACTCATTTCTTGGGGATAATTTAATTAAATCTTATAGATTTAATATTGCAAATTGCGCATTTTTCAGGTGCTCAACTTTATTTCATTTCCATCCTGTAATAAGGTCCGCCGCGTCCGTGCTGAATCATCCACCGCTAACCTAACAGGTACTCACCCGAGTTTAACAGGGAAAAAAAGGCGAAGACGAAGGGAATATCAATGTTGCTAAAATGCAGAAATGTTTAAAATGTTATTATTCGGTTTCGACATCGAACGACTTCCCGATGCAACAGATAAACATTTACATAAGACAATTTAACGGCAATTGGTTTTAAAAAGATTCCCGCGGATCATTTATTTTTACCAAATATACAAATACATAAGGCAATAAATTACGTACGTTTATATTTTGATTTATGAACAGTCGCAAGTATGATTCAATCATTCCTCTTTATTCGTTTCCAATCTATTATTACATTATATCTTTCTTCGATTTTTTTTTTTCCATTTTTTATTTCAGTTATAAATGTTACAGGATTTTAGTCTTCGCCACTTTTGTTAAGACAAAAGAGGCAGGCATAACTTTGTTTACAGATCTTGTTCAAAAGGAGCGATCAAAAATCAGCACGATCCCGGATTATAGTTCATTTGCTTTCGCGATAAACTTTAGGTGACAATGAAAAGGATTTTTTTGAAAATTGCCTTATATTCGGATCATTTTTTAATAAGCGAAGTTATTTGCTTTTATGCTGGCAAAACTCGAATGTCACGCGGATGTAACCCAACTATGTGCCTTTGAAAATGTTTTGTTTGCAATTTGTGCGGGCAAGTAAGCATTTTTGCATGCAAAATATTTCCTCTCTAAGCAACGGAAGTATAGTTACATGTCGTCAAGTTCGAAAATTTCAGAAAATCTTTAGCGTTCAACGTGATTTATGCATTATATTAAAAAATGCAAGCGCTTTAACTCTCCTGAAAAGCTCTGGTGAAGCAAAAAACGTAAAATAAACTTTTTTAATAGTTGGGAAGCCGAGTTTAAATTTTTATTGTAATAAAAATGTATTGCAGAGAGGTTGGTTAGATGGAAAATAACTAAATAACATGGGACGAATGTAAAAAGGAAAACAGTTTTAAACTTCTGTTTCCATTAATTTTACCAATATATATAACTCAGCACTGAGGATCTTGGGAACAATATTAAAATTCAAAATAAGAATATTCATCTATTCTTTAAACAGAAAATATCAGAATTAATCTGATAAAATGCGGCATTTAACCATTTTACTTGCCAGCGAATTTTTGTTCATTATTTTATTGTTTTCAATCAATTGAATAAAATTAAAAAAGATTAAATTAAATTTCTCTAATTGCCTGATCAATTGTCAGTCCAGCAGCAAAGAACAAATATGAGGTGCTGCATTATCAAGGTATTATTTGTTTCCGAACTTCGATACTTTTCCTCTGGAGGAATTATATTTTAAAACTTTTCTTTTACGGAAATGGAAAATACAAAATCTTTCACACTGAAAATAGTCCATTTGTTAAATATCAATTAGCCGCCTTCAGGGGAGCAATTTACATATATTTAAACAAGAAAAGCGATATAATAATAAAGAAGAAGAAAAGGAAAAAAAAAAATAATTTTATTTATTAAATGAATAAACCGTGGAGATGGATTTAGATGATCCATATAATTTTTTCTGTTTTCATAATTTTGGTGATGTTGTTCATTCAAAGTTGTACTCTTCCTTTATTTTTTTTTTTTTTTTTTTGTGTATACAAAACACATCATTATTTATTTTTGTTCTTGAGTTACTTTTCCATTTTTCACACATATACAACACGTGAAAAACGTTGCCTTCCTCATTTCTGCCCAATGCTCCTCTGCATGTCATTCTGTGCAAACGTCTGCGCTTGCAAATTTTCTTTTCAATTATTTATTAAAATTAACATTCTCAGATGAAGCTCGTGTCACATAATTTAACTCTGGAAGTTTGATTTTTCAACAGCTGTGCAATCTGACGAAAAAATTCAAATCCGACCGTTCCTTCATCAGAGCAGCTCAACTTCATTTACCATTTGTTAACATATGCATTATTTATTGACTCCCTTAAAAACTCTTTACGACGTTATTTCACTGTTTTGCATATCATCCCTAATACATTCATTTACAGACCGCAGTTTTTATATTGCACCAGGTACCCAGCCGAAAACCGCATCTTAAATTTGAAAATGTTGTTTCAAAGTTCAAATGAAAAGCGGAACACTTAAGAAAGCAGGAAACGAAAGGATATCGCTTAATTTCAGATAAAAGATAATTTTCTGAAGGCTTTAAATTTGAAATTTTAGTTCACCTTGCTCCGTTACTATACACAGATCTGCAGTGGCCCAATAATAATCCGAAATATGTTTTAAATAATATGATCGTCTTTTATTTGCATAACCAATTTTTATGTTCTAATTTAGAAGAAAGCAGATGGTGTTTTTATGTATTTCACTATTGCATATACTCAACTCTTCAGAATTTAAATTTTTATCCCTAATTGACTTGGAAATATTTAATGAAAATATAAAAACTTTAATCCCTTTAAAAACCCAAAATCATATTACATTTAGCTTCCATCTGTTCTTTTTATTAAATTTCTGCATTAGGAGGGCATTTTAGCTTTTTCCATTCTTCCTTTAAACCATACGCAGCAAGGAAACTCACTGAAATCCATTGTGAAAATAATTAAAATGTTAATCACAAAAGCTCCAACGAAAATGATATTGTTAACATAACTGCCCAGTCGAGTATTGCATTCTTTGACCGTTACATAAGCGATACATACCTAAACAGAGACAAGCAACCGTCAGACCATTTTAGGTTAGTGTGTGATACATTGCCCAGCAGGAATATGGAGGATCTCGAAACCGAGAAGAAATGGAAGCGTCTTTTCGCCGGCTTAATGTATTTTCCAAATGACATCATGACGATCGCGTCGGATGGTTTTGCTGCATCAAGCCAAGAACGTTGCGGCTGTCGCCACGAAGCCTGTCGCTGCTGCTAACGTTCCGAAATATCGCAGGCTCTATGGAAATCGTCGAAAATCGTTACCTAACGAACGATGACCGGTACGAAATACCCCCGGATCTGTCGTCAAATGCTGTTGGCACTTTGAAACTGCATTTCGTGGGGACAGTGCCCCGAGCGAAAGATGATGTCGGCTTTGCTGAATCGTCTGCAGACATTCGCTAAGCTTTGCGTAGTAGTTAGCTTCCTTCATGTGCGGGTGGTCCTATGAGGCTCCCGTCTGTCACAAGGCTCTATCTGCCTGCCGTTACACAAGGAGACTTGCAGATGGAATTCAAAAGATTTCGTTGTACTCGTTATTTTATGCGGAGAATAAAAAGATATTTCTGGGCTGACAGCAAATGTATCCTCGAAAATTTTTTCCAAAAGAATGCGAGAGGCGCGCGCACAAGCCCACGAGCTTCGCCGGCACGAAATTTCCACATTCGAAGCGGGCAAGATCCTGTTGTTGCAGCCGGAATTCGGTGCTTGGATGGCGGAAGCCGATTCTTCCACTTTTCCGGAAACGGATGGAAAGTTCATTACGGTACGTGGTCATTCGGCGAGCACGAGTGGTTCGATTCCGCATCGCATCAAACGAGGACTTGCGAAGTGTATGTCCGTGTGGGCAAAAATTTATCGCAGCACACTTTGCCACCTGAAGTATTTGGGCCACGGTACGCCCCGCCCTGACCGCGGTCGTCATCGAAGGTGGATGAGGTTTGAATGGCGAAAAGGTTTAAGAAAGGTCGAGGACTGGTCTCATCCCGAGGTTCGGATCGCGGGACTAGCCGCAGGAATCACTTGATAAATTCCAACGCGGTGAAGTCGAGCATTGTGTGGAAAAGTCGAGCACCGAAATTCGGACTCTCTTCCATGGATCGAGCTCATCCCCATCTGAAAAGCATGGGAGACTATCTGCAATTCAGCTCCGTTGAGCTCGATTGTTTGCTGACAGAGGCTTTCCAACACATACAAAGGGATTTCAGATTTCGCGAAGCGCCGGATCAAGATCTTGGGCGTTATTTCCCAACAAAAACTGCTGGGCTGGTTAGATGGTTTCGAAATCTGAAACGGAGTCAATGCCCGCAAAGACTTTCCGCCGAAGTGCTGTTAGATCGCTCCGGCAAGTTGCTGCCCCAGAGCCGGGCGGTGTCAGCGAAGATTTTCACCCGTCAAAAAATGTTAGACGCGACGTCGTAAACCGCAGCATTTCATCGTGGTGCGAGACTCAGCTGGTGCGGAAATCCGGAACGTCAGAAGAAGATTGGATGTTGCATGTCGAGGGACTTCTCATGTCTGCATTTCTTAGTGCAACGCGCCTGCAAAGGCTGATTGGGTGACGAACCATGTCCTTCTAAACGCAAATGGAGAGGTTTTGCCTTAAGAACGATGGACCGAATGCGACACGGAAAACCTAGCCTGCTACGTTTCTGAATTGACGGACAGCCCGGCGCTGCTGGAAATCCAGCAATGGGAGAAAGTCGATGAGGCACGCCTAAGTTAACCAAACAAACAAATAAATGAAATAAAAGTTAAATATTTTTATATATTTTATATTGAATTTCTTTTACACTGCTTATCTATGCAGTATATATAGCTTATAATTTTTAAACTCGAATAGTTTTAGTTTTCAACCGGAGGACATTTTTTTCGGGTGAGTCTTAAGAACGTCAAGAACTTTTGATTTTGTTTAATAAGCATCTAATTACGGTTAAAGGAATCAAATTCCAGCTGAGCAATTATATAATAATCCTTCACTACTTTGAAGTGGATAAGTGCTTAACCTGCAGCTCGGAATATGTGAATGATGCGACTGTTCCACCCACTAATTTAGATAAGCCCTTTCTCGATGATGTGTCTCCTGTCGATCTCGCAGAGGCAGAGGGAGCGATATTTGATCTTATTCTTTTGTGACAGAACGAACGGCGGCGGACAACGTTTCGGAAATGGGAGAAAAATCGCAAATCAGTTATTTACGGCGGGAATCTCGTTGGATCGCAAAAAATTAAATTAAATCTTGAAAAATGCAAACAATTTCGGCGCGCCGAATTGTTTTAAGAACTGAAAAATTCTGCCCTCCCATTTTTCGATGAATGATAATTGCACCCGCATTCATTTCTGCAATTTAAATTGGAAACTTTTAAGAATAACACACATACTTTGAAATCATTAAAAGCTGGTAAAAAGCATCAAGGCTTCGAATTGTTTTTAAAAACAAAAGGGAAATAAAATGAATCTAAGATGAAATCTGTATGATTAGTGCCGGCTATTATTGCACTGCAGGGCTATTTTCATTTACTGATCTGACTTTTTACCAATGCAGCTGGCATTTAATTACTTTAGGAGTTTTTTTGACGCTGTTGCAGAAAACATTTCACTTGGATTCAGCTCTCTCCACAGTCACTTTGCGTGGAGAATCAGTTTTCCTCCTTAACTTTCGGCTTTGCTTCTTTCTTGCTTTCGAGCTTGATTTTTCATACCATTTTTTCTCGAAAAAAAAAAAATATATATATATATATATGTAACGTGGGGATGTCGACGCCCGTACCGAAATAAACTGAATGAAAGTTAATTACGACAAAAACCCACGATGCTTGCACGGTGGAACGGAGCCGGAAAATTTTTAAGCGAAGCGGCCCAAAAACAAGGGTGATTGCCGAATGCTATCGCGTTTCAAGCCGGGATAACGAGCCGAAATGCATCGAATCGATGGCGGTGAACTGCAGCAGCAAATGGAAAACATTCGGCGACGACCAGTAATAGTTAATAACTGCTTAATAATTTAAGCTTACTTCAAGAGATCAGATCCTCCTCACGGATTCATCAGGTTGATTTCACTCTTTTCCGTTTCCCGAAAAACGGTTCGCCCGCTCCGCCAACCTGAGAATTGAACGATGAGGGTTTTTTTTTTTTCTTTTTTTCTTCAGAGTGGCAATATCGCAACCGGTGAGGTTTGATTGAGATCCGATTACTGACGGATTGAAGATTGGCAATCGTGGAAATAGAAAAAAAAAAAAGAAAACAATCGGCGGGAAAATGCGAAGGTTTTTCCCTCCACGTCCAGAAGAAGAAGACGGGCGAAACATTTTCCAATCTCGTTTCGCGGAAAATCGGGAAAAGCCTCCGACGAACCTTTCCCTGCGCGTCGAAATGCATGAGGGAGAAAGGAAAGCGCTTTAATTTTCAGTTTCGAAGGAAAAAAACAAGGTTCGCCCAAAATTTTTTCGCATCGTCCGAACACCCGAAGCGGGCAGCGGTGAAACGCAGACCTGAAACGCGCCGCAATGCTGGAAAATTCCTCAAAAAAAAAAAAAAAAATCTGGAAATTTCCACGCTTCAAATTTTTCAATCCCGGGAAAAAGGGGCTTCATTGAATCCGATGAACTGCGGACAAGAGCGAAATGGAAACTTCGGCCGAAACCTTTGTAATCCATTTATGACATACTGATCTCAAGAATTTTTCCGGATACCGAGCTGAAACCCCGAATTCTCCCGCTGCTAATCCTCCATTTGCACACGGCTGGAATCTAAAAGCGAAAAATAAGGGAGCAAAGTTAAAATGCGAGACGAATTTTCCAAGTGTAACGCGGGGAAGCTGATGCTCCATGGAATTCTGTCTGGAATGACTGATAAATAACGGAATTAAAAAAAAAAAAACGACAATTTGGAACTGTCTGATACAAAATTACGCATTTGACCTGTGCATGCTGCTGGAACTGTAGCAGTTAACGGGGGCGCGTAATGCAGAATGGAAAATGAAATCCAGTTTCTCGTCTCTGGAATGATCTTAATCCATTTTTTTTTTTTCGGGAAATCATGGAATTTGCGGAAGATAATGTATTTTTGAGTTTCCGCCCCTCGGGCTTCAAACATGATACAAAGCGATGGAGCGAAACCGCCAGAATCTCGGGGCTAAAACTCCGAACATTTCGATCGCTTCCTACTTTTTTTCCGGCATTAAAAAAAAAAAAAAAAAAAAAAAAAAAAATGAAATACTTCTTACGAGAGGAAATTCACCCCGAAATTCCATCAACTTGTTCCTCAAGAGCAGATAATTAATTTCCAGTTTCCTCCAGAAAGGAAATGATAAATTTCAACTTTGCCATCTTTGTATTTAATTTCGAAGGCTCCGAGGAATTCTTCATACGCGCTTTTGAAAGCTCCATCTCGCAGCTCCCCGGCGCGAAGCTCGCAAAGCAAAAAACTTTCTGCCCCGAAAATTTTTTCCCTTCCTCCGGCCACGATAAGGTGGCCCAAGCGCCCTGCTCTTCTGGAGCCCCGACCGGCCAAGGCATCTTGCTCTTCTGGAGGCCCGGACCGGTTGCAAAATCTTCGCGTTTCAGCCTCGGTCCAATGGCATTAAATTCAAATTTACCCGCAAATTCTGCGGTTTAGAAATTTTATATTGAAACACGTTTGCATCCTTTGATCGAAAACCTGCGATCGAAGACACGGAAAACCGGAAGTACACAAAAAAAAAAAAAAAACTGGAAAAAGAAAAGAAGATTTCCCTTCTTTTTTTTTTTTTTTTTTGTCCAAACTCGATTATCAGTTCAAGTGAAGGGAAATGAAATATTTGAACGTAAAAAGAAAACTGGAAGCAAAATTCATCTGACTGGACAAATTTTCGATTATTAATTTTAAAGATCTGAAATTCAGGTTTTTGCACTGCCGCGGAAAAGAACTTTATTTGAGGAAAATGTTCGAGAGGAAGATTCATAATGGAAATTCTTAAAGGAAAAGCCAGAGCGAGAGGAACCAGATCGGGCTTACGCTTACGGTTAAATTTTTCGATAATGCTGGATAAGGGGATAACAACGGATACGTTCGACGGGTAAATAATTTCGCCGATCGGGAATGAAGTCCTGCGGCGGAAAATCGGAGGCGCAATCCGAGTCGCAATGCATGAATTACAACATCGTACCGAGGTTGGGGGGGGGGGGGGGCATCGATCCCAGAACCTGCACGAACCGCGACATTTATGAAAATACATTTTAACTTCACCCAAAAACGTATTGCTCCGATAAAAGCGGTTAAACAGCGGTGCAGCTGACAGCGTAAGGGCCGTCAGAACAAAGGGAAGAACATTTCAGCGACGGTTTTTGAGATAATGCGATTTAGGTACAGCTTTATCGCAAGGACCGCGACAATTCGGCCGGAGAAAGGAAAAAAAAAAAAAAATCTGGATCCGAGGACTGTCCACCGAAACGAAGGAACGGTCCCGACACAATATGTCAGTGGCTGCAGAAGTTTTGCAGTGCATTTTGGACCATTTCAGACAGAGAAGTTGATTACAGTTGGTAAGTGCAGGAAGAGGAAAAAAAAAAAAAAAAAAAAAAAAAAGGAAAAGGTGAGGCGTTAAAACGATCAAGAGGGAAAAAGCCATTGAAGAACGAAGGGAAAAAGGGAAGCGAAGGGAAAAAATTCCTTTTCGAAATTTTCAGGTATTTTTTTTTTTTTTTTTATATCACATTTGCTCCTGCAGGGATGTGTACGTGTGGCATTTGCGCTCTATCCAACCCGCGTAATTTCCTGCGGGATCCGAGCGAGCCTTTCCTTCCCGAGGGAGAGTACAAATATGAAAGAATAATTCGATTTAAAGCATTACCGAAATTCGCTGCTGTAAACGAAAGATTGGAAAAAAAAAAACCCTTTCCGGTGCCATTTACGGTGCCGTCTACCTTTTAATTTTCGGCATGCGAAGATCGTCGGCCTCGCGTTTCGGACGGAAAACCTGCGATGGTCCGAACCGGCAGATCCGCATTTGAACGTTGCACGCTAAGCGGAACGAAACCGAGGAGAGTTGCCCCGCGAGCGAAATGCTGACGGAGGATCCAATCCGCCCTTTGAGAAAAAACTGTTTTGGGTAAATTTGAGAACGAGAAATATTTAGTTTGATAATATGCTCCATACGTTGGATAAAAAGCGTAAATCACCATTTGCGAAGACGTATACGGAGCATACGGAGTTAAATACGCGAGGAATTCGGCGCTTTTAACGCTCCGCATCCTTTCCCCGCTGCCGTAGAGCATTCGCGTTGATGCATCAAGCGCGTTTTTTCAATCGAGGTTTCGGCCAAAATGTCAGATTTTTAACGATTTCTCGGAGCGCTCTTTTACGCTGCGCGAATTCAGCGATTTCAGCGACGCTGAATCGCGATTTCCGCGGCAAAATGAATTTTTCAGCGTTATTCGACGCGAGCGTCCGGGCGGACGCGAAACTGATGCGAACATCCCACGGAGTCGCTCGGTCGGTCGGGCGCGCTAATGCTCGGATCGAAAAGGGCGGTGCCACGAGAAGAAGCCGAGGCTGCGGGGGCTCGCAACGGTGCGCAAGGTTCGACGGCAGCGAGCGCCTCCGGACAGGAATCTTCGGTGTCGGGCACGCTGGGAAACGTTCCGCCGGAGCATCCGGATGAAACAGACCGTTCCGGGTCTTTGACTCCGTGTCCTAAACACGGACAGTGTTTAACCGATGGAATCTCCTGCCGTCCGCGGCTGGCCAGACGCGGTCTTCCCATGTTCCAAAACGTAAAAACTCGCTCGCGTCGATGTTGCAGCGCGAGGCTTAAACCTCTGCAGCTTCCACGTTTTGCCTCCCTCTTGCTTAAGCTTCCCTCGTTTGCTGCTGGACCCATCACGAGGACGTTCCTCCATCACCCGCGTAGAATCGATCATTTGCTCATGTTTTCCAATAAATTAGAATTGTTTCACGTCTCCGATAAGATAAGATCTCTTTAACTGTAACAAGTTTCTGCCCTTCGTTTATCTTTACGCAAAATTTTTCATTACATTTCTTTATCTGCATGTTAAGTTTGGCTGCACCGCAATTTATCCGTTCATTCGGATTGTGCTAAAATCGCCGCGATTTCGGTTTTTTTTCTTTGAGAAAAACCTCGTTCGTGGCACCATTATTGGGTAGTAATCGAAGGCAGAAATGCAGCCTCCCCGGAGACATTTATAATCATCCGTCTGTAGTTTATCAAAAGCTCCCGACTCCGTTCATTTTAAACCGTGTACAATTAATTAAGTGAAAAAAACTGCAATGAGAATATAATAAGCACATGAAATCTTGCGTTAATATTACCAAATCGGTTTTCATTTGAACATCTACGTATATAGATGTACAAATAACCGCAGGATATATGCATGGAAAACGTATAAAAAAAAAAAAAAAAACTTCAAACATTCATTAATTTTCAGGATTCTGCTGCTGCGCAAACGTGGATTACGTTGAAACGTGTATGAGAAAATGCGGGAACTTATCATTATTCTACTTATTAAACAAAAAAAAAGGGGCATTCACTTTATGACATAAATTATATTTCGAATTTAAATGATTTAAAATTAATTTACGATTAACTAAAAATAATTTTTGAGCGTTTGAAACTTATACGTCGTTCAAATTCGACATTGCAACTATTTACACGCTAAACAAAGAACTTTTTCAAATTTTTCTGCTAAATTTGAAAAAGAAATAAAAATTTTTTTCAAGCTCGTGCTTCAGATTTATTCCAATCGATTTTTTTCTGATAACGCCACTAATATGTATGATAACCATGAAGCTACCATTGCGTACTAATAACCAAATGTGCAGCATGCCGGCACATTGGGTCTTTGGTGCTTTGGTGTCTAAGGTGCTTTGAAAATTAATCATCATTTAAGCAGCCTCGAAATTAGTTGCCTCCAGCTTGTCAAACTGTCTCGATGAGGTTCCGGAAAAACCTGAGTCCGTTGAAAAATGCATCTTTTGCGATGTGTGATTTCAGAAAAATATTGTCTTACACGCATTAAAAAGAATAAAAATCCTTTTCTGTATCCGGGATGACCCGTCAAACCCAATTTAAGCCGATAGGGTTTTAGAAATATGAAACTCGAAAATATGAGGAAGAGGACACCTTTCTAATGAGGCGCGGATGCTCGCCAAGGAAGAATTATGTAAAAATTCGATTTTTGACAGCATCAAAAACGGCAAAAAAATTCGCCCTTTCCGATAATTCGATATCTCTTTTTTTTTTTTTTTCCCCCCAGCTTCAGTCCAAAAGCATCATTCTGACTTTCTGCGCAAAAGGAATTTCCACGTCAAAATATCGAAGCGATTTTCGAGATTTTTTTTTTCCCTCCTTTCGGCCCTCGCTGCCAAACACGCGTGACTGCCCAAAGCTCCACAAGGATCCGATGTCGCTGCCTCCCCGTCCGTTCGTGCAGCGACAGAGATTCCCGCTCAAACTACCCGAAACTAATTTCACTTCTTGATCCGTTCAGAAAGGCGGCGATTTATAATAATTTTCAAATTACCCATGAACGGGGTAAACGGCGGCTGAAGCGCTTTTTCTATTTCATCCCTTAAATATTAGTCTCGGGGAAAATTGCATCGAGACCGTTTTCGGGTGAATTAAATTTTGAAACTTTCGCCAGATATATATTTATGTTGTACCGATGGTAATGATGTACCTTTTTAAAAAAGGCGATTAATTTTTTTTTTTTTTTGCCCCGTTATGAGATAATGGGTTTTCTCATTTGCTGCCGAGAAAAAAAAAAATAAAACCTTAATGGGCGAGCTTTTTTAGAAATTTTTTTATTCGGTATGAATTTCAATATGAACTTGGGAAATTTTTATAATCATTTACACATAATGGCGGCAACCCCCCCCCCCTCAAAATGCTTTCGCTGTACAATGTTAAAAAGGACAACTGACCTATGCCGGTTTAGGGAGGTAGTAATTTTGCTTTATGGGAACTAAATTTTTCCTTTGTTTGAAATTTTTCCTTTGTTTGGAGAAAATTTTCCTTTCCCCCCCCCCCACTCATCTTTCGCCTGCCCCGATAAAAACTGTTGCAAATGTTAAAAATATGAAATTCAGTAATTCACTTTGAAATTTTGTTAAGAGAAAGCACAGATCGGATATGTCACACAACGCTATTTGCAACAGGTAAATGAATGCTTTTTAAAAACTGAGAAATTGGTTACCGCCTGCCGTTGCTTGCATCGATAGTGTTAAAACAATTTATATTAACGTACAGCGCGATACATTACTTGTATAACAATGCCGCGCTGCATTACTATCCACCCATTTTAAATTTCCACCCGCGACTTCAACGAAGGAAAATTAAGGATTCGAGGCAAAACTAAATTTTTTGGCGATTTTGTACCACTGCAGAAGATTTTTTTTTTTTTTTCCTTTAATCAAACATGTTAGATTCCTGGGTGCGCGAGCTAATAGGAAAAATTATGAAGATTTTAAAAGTTCAGATAATCAGCGAAAAAAATATATATTTTAGTGGTGGTCAGGCAAAAGGAACGGAGCTGATGCTTACCCGAGCCTGGGATAGCTTTACGGGTGAATAGAAAGACGAGAATATGAAAAAATCCGGGAAAATGTAAGTCTTCAAGAAAGAGGGCGAAAGATGCACGAACCTTACGTTTTCCTTTGGAAGGCGAGAATGTGTGCAGCGTAAAATATTTTATTTGTATCTTAGAGCTCTCTGTAGCCGGCCACAAATCTCATTCTCGGCGAACATCTTTATTCCTTTAAATAGGATTTATCACGGGATTATCTGACAGTTTTTTTACGCAGAAGTACTGCATTTTATGAAGTGATGTTAGGCAAAAAGGGATAAATTTGAGCTCCATAAAGATTTAATTCTTCACTTTACTTTTTTGACTTTTAGCCTCGAACTGTTTTGAATGATACAAGTCCACCATCACATAGGGTGAAACCCTTTTTGATTCTTTTTTTTTTTTTCTTTACCTGCCTTCGTTTAATGCCCAGGAACCGAACCGATTATCGCTGCTTAACAAATCTGCAAATTCAAATTCACAGTTAGGGTTAACACATGTATTTTTGGTCAGTCGGGGAGTTAGGATGACGTAAATCTTCCATAAAAGTCTGCATGATCCGTAAAAATTTAAAATATGCTTGTTGTGAGAACATCTCGAGCACCGACATTAAAAAAAGAAATACATGTTTATGCGAAATAAAAATTTTGATTCTTAATGCTGTTGGATAACGCAACGTAAAGGAAACATGCACTTCTTCCGTTTCGCAGCTTCGGGAATTTTCATATTTGTCACACGGTAATAATCAAACTTAATATGTCTAACAAATTAAGCGTTTCTCGATCGGGTCTTTGGTATAGGTAGTGCCTCGCAAATGCATTTACTGAGTTCGTAATTTCGGACCAAATACCTGGCCGTAAGGTATTGCCAAAGTCAGCTTCGAACCTTCGCCTCGGACCAAGCCGATCCGTGATTTTTCCGAACGTAACGTTCGTTTTCCTTCTTTTCCCGAAAAATCTCGCAGGAATCCTGTTGAAAAAGAAGGCTTTCCGATTCCCGTTCTCTTTCGGTTTCCCCTGATGCGACGACATCGAAGCGTTATCGAAGGCACTATCCCCGCGATTAAAAGTAAACATAAAGAACAGGTTTTTCTTGGTGCAAAAAAAAAAAAAATGGAGTTATGTACAACATTATAGTAAAATTACTTTTCTGGATTGAAGCAGCGAGTTTGAATTTGCGTTTTGAAGGTATTTTCAATTTCCTAAATCGAGATTTTCTTTTTCCGCAATAGTGAAAGCAGTTAGGCAATTTTTCTGAACAAATACGAAGACGCGGCTTATAAAATATTGGTTTTAGCGATGATAATAGACGATAAAAATTAAACGAGAAATGAAGATGTTGCGGTATAAATAATTCGCTGCTGAGGCACGCTGTTACCGAACCAGATGAAATCCACGTATTAGCGTGACATCTTACTTATGTATCACAGGTTGCACGCCGTCAAACAAAAACTTGGTTAATAAACTCACAACAGGAACACGCGAAATATTTCGGGTACCTGCCCGTTTTATGTACTTTACCGACATCAGTAATACATTAAAACATTCGGGTTCTTTTTTTTACTTATTTTCATTCTTTTTGATTCCGACCGATGCAACTTGCGTTGACACACCGAAGTTCTCTGTCTTAAGAGATCCGAGATTTGGAGCACTTCAACCTGTTCGTGCAGCCGACGAAACTTATAATAAAATCATCCTGACACAGGGAAAAACTTCCTCTTTTTGAATGGCTTCACTAATATTTGCTTTTCTTTTTTCATATTCCTGCTCATTTTCATGACCGCATACTGGTTTGCATGAAATTGCTGCCCCCAACGAAATACATACTACTTTTCATCGCTTTTGTTAAGCAACGTCTCGATTATCTTCAAGTTTACTTTGAGTTTCAACTCGAAATTATTAAAATTGTTAGCGGGAATTTACGGCTTAGCCTCTTCAGAAACTTTTTGTGCACCCTGCTCTCCGCAAAACTTTTTTCTGCAACGTTTGGCGCTGCTTTAAAAATTACACAAAAAACGTTTAAGGCTTTATTTTCCATTAAAACTTTGACTGCAGATTAACATCCCTTTTCATTCCTATGGTTCTCTCACCCGGGGATCAACATTTTAAGGGCTGAAGATGAGAACCGAGTTCGCGCCAGTGATCGGCCTTTAACCATCGGGAAATTTCATTTCGACAGCGAGGGTGGCCCAAGCGCAATCTCCTTCGGCAAATGTTTAAAAAGAAAAGCTGAAGGCTCGACATTTCCGATCTTTTTATCGTTTCGGATTTTCCTGCGATTTTCCGGATTTATTCTCAAAGCCGTCCTTTGCGGAAACCTGCGATGCAATACTGTGTTAAGAAAAGAGGCCGGCATTCAAATGTCGATCTTGGAGAATCTTAAATTTTAAAAATAACGAACTCGATTCAGTTACAGACAAGGCTTATTATGCTCTATTTATGCTTGCTGCGTACATTTTTCGTTCTCTCCAATCATTTTTCCTGCAGCAGACAATCCCGAAACGATAAAAAGAATAAAAAAAAATCCCCCGTCACTCATAAAAGTGCGTTTGCTTAATCCTTTTTTGACGTTCAGCTTTCAAAATCGCTCTCCGATTCATCCTGCGGTTGATCTCAACCCGAGAGCGAAGTATCAGGCCGACTCCCGAAAGCTTCTTGATGCCGGGGAATGCAGGGGATGCAATCGCTGCTCGAAGGATTCCGGAAGATCCTGCCGATTCAACGGAACGGATGAGAAAGCGCCCGAGACGGCGAAGAGAGGGAATGCACCGAGTTGCTTTTCCAGACGGTGACGGGGACGAATCTACTCCCAATCCCCTGCAGTAGGAGGCACCGAAGAGGTTTTCCCTGCAGCGGAAAATCCGTCTCCAAGACTCCCGCAAGAATTTTCGAAACTCGCCAAACTGAATTTGCTGCTTCTTTTTTCTTTTTACCGCCTCTCTGGATGTTGCATCATTTCACGGCAGACGACATCAAATGGTTTCCCGGTCGCATCACTTTTCCTTCGTAACTTCGATCCGGCACCTCTCATGTAATGTGCGGGCGTTACAAAACTGCATATTGCAGCCTCGTGAAACCGAATTTGAATGTACGGCCGAAGCAGATAGGAAAAACAGACCTTTTTTCTGAACGACCCGACAGCTATTTGCATTTTTGGCTGTAGAGATGCGAAAGCTTCCCATCATTCCGACGTTATTAAATTTTAACTTTAATTTACCGGTTTAAAAAAAAAAAAAAAATCTAAACGTGTAATAAATTATGTAAGTTCTTATTTGCGCATTGAATTTGAATCACTCCCAATCTTTTAGAGTTCGGCATTTCTGGTTTAAATAAAGAGACTTCACCGGGATCGAAATAATGGGTGATTGTTATGAAACTGAAAAACATTTATAACTGGCAGAAAATCAAAATCGATGATGTACGTGTATTAATCTGAAATTAATGCATGAAACCCTTCCGCCGTCCTTACTTTTAAGGCGGCAAAAACGAAGGAAAAACCCCTTAATGCCGTTGCACGTTCGGTTTCGCCAATCTGTCAGCTTGCATTGCTTGAAAACTTCCGCGGCAGGGGAAAACGCGCCTCGCGCGGGATAATCGAAACCAAGAAAAGAATAAGCATCGGGATAACGAAAATGCTAATTATTTGTGATTGATTGCGGAAAATTCCAAAAGCGAAAGCTCCAACCTCTCTCCATCCTAATGAATCTAATTGAAATCCCGGAAAACTTATCCAGAACGCGGTTTCCCCCCCCCCCCCCCACGTCTCGGTGCCTTACGCTGCCACTGCAAAATTTCAAACCAGGTCCCCCAGGATCTGGATGCCGCGGAAGCGGAACATCTCGAAAAAAATCTTTCGGGAGGAAACCCGGTTATGCGATCACCGAATTTATTTTCCAGACAATCTCAGGGAAAACGGAGCCATTTTTCCCCGCAGACGAAAATAGATGAACAAATCTTGTGTCTCAACCATTTCTGCCCTGGCCACCATCCAACTTGAGGAAAGAAATCATTAATAATTTACATATAATATTTTCGGAAAAAAAAAAAAACTAAAATTAAGCACTGTAAGTCGCTGGTTGCAATTCGAGGCGTAAATTTGCAACCACTTTTTTTTTTTTTTTTTTGTTTTTCTTGTTCCACGTTCGAAAGGCATCATTCAGACGACTTCAGCATATGGTATTTGGGAAAACCGACGCGGAATCACGTGTACGCAATGTTATTTGAGGTGCATTTGGCGCGAGAGATCGAAAACTCTTAATTGGACCAATTCTTTAGCCCTGCCTCAGACGCACTCGTTCCATTCCAAGCCGCTCCCGCCGAAATGCGACGCCGTTGATGATTTTAAAGGATATTTTCTCAGCGAAGACCGCGAATTTGTGTTGTCGGGCGCACGGCAAGAGCCCCTTCCGATTTCCCAAAATTCCGGCTCGGTCGAAATTAACCGAACTCAGTTAGCATTTCGCA
This sequence comes from Ricinus marginatus, assembly GCA_028565995.1. Taxonomy (NCBI): domain Eukaryota; kingdom Metazoa; phylum Arthropoda; class Insecta; order Psocodea; family Ricinidae; genus Ricinus; species Ricinus marginatus. The sequence goes on along the minus strand of JAOWBB010002752.1, from coordinate 21,461 downwards.
TCCGAATTCTTGGGCGGGTCGCATCGACGCCTCGCCCTGATTTTGCCGGAAAAGCCGAGTTGAAGTGATTGCTGAGACCGACAAATTCCGGAAGATCGTCAATGAATGCACCCTAACGAGTCGAGCGGCGCATTCCCCTCGCGGTTTTTTTTTTTTCCCCGCCGATTTCCCATCTTCCGCTTTTGCCTGACAACTCGAGTTGTCACCTGAAATAATCCGTCCGGTGATCAGATGCTGGAAAATCAGAAATTTTCCCTGCGTCGATGCTGGTTATTCCGCTGCTTAAAACCTCGGAGAGCGCAGAGCTTGGATTTTGACCGCCGAAGAGAAACCGGATGAATTCGGCGTGTCCTCCCCGGTTAAATTATGCCACACGGTGCAAAATACGGTGGATGTAATTCATTATTTCGATGTCGTTCGCGATGTTATGAATAATTCTCACGTTCTCGTCTGGGAGAGATCTTGGGTTGCAGGGATTTAATCGATGTTGACGACTTAACGTAAAACCATTCTTATGTCGGCTTTTGATTTCGTCCAAAGAAAAAGAAAAACAAACCCTAAGGAACCGACTCAGACAGTTGCTTGAGGGGTAAAAATTAAATGCTTCGAGATGTTGCGAGGGAAATGATTTTTCCGCCCCAAATCTGAATCTTGGATAATATCAAATTCGAATTTAAAATTCTTTTTAAGACCTAAAAATTTAACCCAGGTTATTAGAAAACCGGAAGAAATCGATCGAATTTCAAAAATTCGTGGGCAAGGCTGAATTGTATATGGGTGTATATACCCGCCATTAGAAAAGCCTTGCCGAGGACAAAGGAGCCGAAAAGCTCTTCAACCGCGTGAGCCCACAGTGCTGCAGTCTTACAATTTCCATTTGCTCCAAAAAGGCTTTCTTTTCTTGTTCGCGTTACATGACAACATCGTTAAACTGCGAGCTGGAAAAAAAAAAAAAAAAAAAAAAAAAACACGAAAATTCATAGGCGTGGTGTCTGAATAATTCCCGGGCAAAAGAGATTTTCCGGAAGTTCGGAAGCGGAGACCTCGCGCCATCTTCCGGAAATGTTACCAAATCGGTGTCGGCCGTCAAGTTTACGAACGCAACGCAACGGCGTCGCCTCCCTCGCAGCCCCGACCGAAGTTTCAATTCCGGCTCGCTCTAGCGGAATTATCCGGACACGTCGTTTTAGATTCCCGCGGTTTTTCGAAACTTTCCCAACCACTTTTTGCACACGCGTTTCCGAACAATTTTTCGAACGTTTTCCTGTCGCATAATTTTCATCATCAAGCCTTTATCTTTTTCTTTTTTTTTTTTGAACTTTTACCGGTTTATTCGTCGGGTCAACACGCTGTCGGGGGAGGGGGGGGGCCAACGTTACTTATCCAACGCCACCAGAAATGAGTAATAACATGCACTTCATAAAAAAAAAAAAAAAAAAAAAAAAACCCTTTTGTTACATAAAGGCAGATCAAGTGATAGTGAAAATTTATCTTCTTTTATGTGCGGGGAAGTAGCAGATAGTGCTTCGAATGCTATTACGTTAAAGGGAAGTGACAGAAGGTTTTTCTTTTCCCCTCCGTGGGATAATGCCCTGACTTTTAAAATAATGCGCTTTTTCTGCCCCAAAAATGATCGCGTCAACCCGGGCTGTGGCATTTCAGTTGCCTTTTTCTTTAAACCTTTAACTTGCTCCGTAGCACAGGTAAATGATTGCTTAAGAAAGGAAATGACTCAGGTTGGAAAAATTTTCCTCATCGAGCTTTAAGCCAAAACTGAAACAGATTTTTTTCATGTCGATCAATAGAGCAAATCATTAATTCATTAATGTAGAATATATATGAAAAGTTTATTTAAAAAGTGGTGTAAATCGATTTATAGAATACGCAAGTACACTTATAAATTTATGAGCTTTTTCGAAGTGAACGCCCCGTGAAAAATACAAAATATGGAACGGAAATAATCCAGCCACAAATTCACGTCTGCATCCAGCTTCACACGAAGAACTTAGGTGAATGGCAAACGTCTAAATCAGTGCTGCGGGAAATATTGCACTGGAGGCTCGTTGGATAAAAGCTCCGGGTTCGAATTTAGCCTGATTTTCATTCGCTTTCCTCTCCGTTTTTCAGTTTCCTTTGCCACGTTTTGATCCCATCCCGCAATTACCTTTGTGAATGTGGCAATACCGTCATTTTTCTTGTATTCGATTTCTGTCTTCCTTAACCTCTCTCAAAAACTGTTTTTTTTTTTTTTTTTTTTTTTTCATTTTTACGTACTTCATTCTTTGTTTTTCTTTCATATCGACTTTTAGACTGGCTTTCAAGAAGTTCACGTTTCGTATAGGAAAATACTCCGGACGAGGCATTTCATTAGCTTTTTCCTTTTTTGAGTGGACCTCAAATAAATTCTTCTTCTCCGGTCAAGTTTCCTTTAGCATCCTTATTCTCTCCTCGGGATGGCTTAAGTTAGCATTTTTCATATTTTTGTGCCTTGCCGAAGACATACGCAGCTTGTTGCTTTTTACCTTGCGACCACTTTTTATAGATCGATTTTTCAAAAAATTTCCTTCATGAATAATGAATCTTATTAAAAATGTTAAATTTTTAACGAGGAAAAAAAGTATACAGCAAAATGCTTAATGAACAAACATTTACATAGAAATGTATGCACATTCAAAAATGAATTATAAGTTATTAATTTTCTTTGATATTAATTCATGTATCGAAAGAAAATTGATAATATGTTTAAGTCAAAAAAATTAAAATAAAACGTTGATTAATTACATTTGAATTAAAATGATTATGCTTGATAGATTGTTAAAAAGCGGATTGGTTTTCCGTTTCGTAAAAGGGTTCAGAATAATTTAAAATATTAAATGTAATAGTGGTTTAAGGATTGATGGCAAAATTGAAAGTTTTGCTTTGAATGAAATTTTTTTGTCACAATGTAATTAGTTGCGAGCAATATTTAAAAAGGAGCAGGATCAATTTTAATCTCTTACTAAAATAAATAAATGAAATTAACAAAAATAAATATTTTATTTTTCGGTTTGATTTGCTTACCCAGGGTCCTATTGATTTTTTAACCTTTACTTTTGAACATGCTTTCCTATTTGGGTTCTTCTCCGTACTTGGATTATTTTGCTCTGATTCCACCCTTTTTTCAATTGGGAAAATCTCTATTGGCACTTGAGTAAATCTGAGATGGAGCGGATAATGTCGGCAACGGTTTCAGCTAAAAATACCGGTGTCGAACAAGTTTCAAGACTGGTGCCATATTTACAGAGTATCCAGCTATTACGTGATTGTTTTTGCAAAAACTGGGAGAATCACGGCTTTCGCGAGAGTGTCGCTGCCACAAGTGCGTGTATCCTCGTTTAGAGTTGAAAGGCTCCCATCGTAGATTTGCCGCAGTGCTTGGAGCCCGTCAACACACTGGCGTCAAACGAACGAACGAAAGTACCACATTTGTGTGGTATTTGCAGTTGTACCGTCAAAGCAATGGAACATAACGGACTCATTGGGGTACTCGGTTCGGACAGTTCGCATCCCGAGCTCCAAGTGCGAATTCCGCTGTGCCAAAGGCCCAAACTGCGAATTTGCCGTTGCCATTTGCGCAGAGAGCAAGCCATTTCGGACGCAAGAAGCGTCTGTTGGATTGCAAGAGCCCGTACCGATCTCCAGGTCCGCGAGGCTGGAAAATCAGTTTTGGCCTCTTGAGGATTCTATGTCACGGGCTTAGATCGATCGTGAAATTGCTCAGTGTGCTTCCTTCTCATTTAAAAAGTCACTTGTTCAAAGGGATTAGTCGTCAAGTTTCGCTCCCTTTTCACTGTTTGAAAAAGAGATTTACTCTTCGTTCCTCTCGAAATTATTTTGCCCCGAGTGAAACGGATACTTGAAAAACTTCAATTATTCACCGTCGTTCATGTAACCAGGGCCGACTTCCTCGCTGTTCGGCCGTCAAGCTGGTAAGATGGCGAGCAAAGGAAGTGAAATGTCGCGCGCCGCACGGCAAAGCCACCCCCGTCCCCCGGATCGCATCGTTAATAAAGAGCCAGAAAAAGAAAAAGTTTAACGAAGGGATTCTCACAAGATAAAGTTAAGGGAAGTCTTCCAAGCTTTGTCCGGGGTTAATTGAGCTCTTTGTGGAAAAAGTTCTCTTGCGACTGTGAAGATTTCATTTAATGGGGATGCTGGCGACATGTGAAACCATAAACTTGCACCACTGCAAACGAGCCTAGAAGGGTGAAGCAAAAAAACTACCCGGAAAATTTTCGTAATTTTACTACAGCCCCGTTAAAATTTTTCGCCAATCAATGAGTTTAATACCGCAGATCCGAAAGACCCGAGAAATAAGCAAATGTAAAATTATAAAATATGGTTCGAATTTTGGGCATGAGCAAGGCTCAAGCATTTATACAATTTTCTTTTCCACGTCTTTGAAATCCTCGTGTCAAATACCGATGGGCTTTTAATCCCTTGATAAAGTTAAGTGCTCCCGATAATCTTCTACAAATGCTGACCAGAAAATTCTACAATAAGTTATACTGATTTGAGCATTAAGGCTTTTTAGTGGAACTGAAAATTGAGGAAAGTAAATTTTAAATCGGGCGAGTGTCACGGAGAGAGCATTCACGGCAGGATTCAAATATGTAGAAGTGTGGACCAAGACAGTATTTTTTTTTTTTCCCTTCAGGAACAATGAAATCTAATACCAAATTGAAGGATCAATGACATGTTTATGTATTTGATTTGGTTTTTCTTTGTTCAACGTTTTCTCAGATAGATGCGACTTTATATTTCCTTGTTATTTTTCGCGATGCCCGCAGATATTGTTTCAAATTTCAGAAGTTCCTTTCGTCAGTTTGCCCGTCCTCTTTCACAGGACTTCTGGTAATTTCCCCAAAAACCGCGGAAACTCCTTGCGGGCACCTGATTCCAGTTGCTTACGTAAATGATTTCAAAAAGTGAAATGTTTTCTTTTTTTTTTTTTTCCGGAAAATTCACCGGCGATAATTTGTTCATTTTATCGCAGCGACATCCCGGGACAAAAGCAAAACGCAGTTTCACAGTGGCCTGGGTAGATCCAAGTCCAAACAGTGCGAACAACCTAATCGTTTGCAGCAAACCTGACGAATGTCATGATAAAATATAAAAACTGCAGCCTGCCGCGACGGCATGCGGAAGCTGCTGGAAAAAAAAAAAATTTCAATATTTTCTTTGGCATGTGCGACAGAAATTTTTTTAACCTGCCGGGTGACGGCAGTCCTTTTCTTTTGCAATGGAAAATAACATTCGCCACGAGTGCTACCTTCTTACGAAGGGAAAAAGAAATTTAGCGAAAACGTTTTGGACGATCAAATGGTGACCAGGTTCGAGGCGGAATCAGCCACATCACCCAAGAGTAAGCTATTTCGATGCGAAACGATGATGGTTCGATGGCCAGCAGGGCTTTTTAAGTTAGAAATTCATTTCGCGATTGCATTCAATCGGAGTTAACCTTCCTTTCCACAGCATTTGCTCGATCTTGCAGAAATACCTCGGGGGTGCGTTGGTTACCCGGACGGGAAAAAACATTTTCCGCGGGCATTTCGTTTGACGCGGGGCACCGAGGTAGCTGCTGCCCCAAAAATCCTCTGGGATACCTGAAGGAACTCATCCACTCCGGGCGACGACCAGTCAGTCCCGATCGGACTCCGACCGAGTGGTCAAAGCGTTGTCTTTTCACCCTGTCTGCACTTGAAAGAGGAGGGTGCTCGAATCAATTTCGAACCCCCTGAATTCTGGTTGTTCGAAGGGTTGCCTGATCCTTCATCTTCACCACTGATGCTATTGCCTTCGGATGGCCATTCGGTGTCGATCTCTTTTTCACCCGGGGCACTTAAAATCGCCATCAGCTCTGAAGTGGACCCAGTCATTGGATCGCATCAGGAAAAGAGGAAAAAGTTTTTTTTTTTCTTTTTTTTTTTATTTGTGGAAGTTTTGATTTACGAGAAAAGTCGGAAAATATTTTATTCCGCGAATAATAAATTTCTTTTTCAGACGTTCAATAACTGACTTAATTTCGATTGTGCAGAAAAAAAAAAGCTGCTGAGTTTTTTTTAATGTTTTGATTTAAAAAAAAAAAAACGAAAAAAGAAGGTTTTCCAGCATAAATTTATTAAACCTAAAACAATCGTCGCCGACGTTTTCACGAACTGCCACTTGTACTTCGGAACTTTATCCGAAGGCTTGCAATGCTCCGGCGACTCCGACAGGACGGACGTCCCCGCGTCTTACGCAAAGAAAAGAGAAAAAACGACGCCGTGGCACGTGAAACCATTCCGGTCGCATTGCGCGGCGTAAAAAGGTTCGCCGCCGGAAGAGGAAGTTCGGAACGGGAAGTGACTCCTAATTCGTATTTTCACTTGAAATTCTGCAACCGATCGAAAATTATCTCCGAATATTTATTAAAAAAAAATTTTTTTACACCAAAAGATTGATTGATGGAAAACGATTTTAAAATTTATTGCTTAAAAATCAGGATCTCCCCGCAACCCGCGGCGGATATCGGATTTCCCGAAATGATGGATGAATCCGCGCCGATCGTTCTCTCGCCCCAGGATAATGCATTTTCGTGGCACATCACCGAGCGGCTCTCGCCAGCAGCGCGAGATGCCTCGCTCCTGTCTCCTTCTCCGCCGAAATCTCGTGCGCGCAGCGTCGCCCGAAGGAAGCGGGAAGGAAGTATCCGTTCGCGGGAGACCCGAACGCATTTAAGCGCAAACTCGGAGACTCGTCTGCTTGTTGTTAAAAAAAGAGAACGCATTCAGATAGTCTCTCTGATTCGGACGCCTGGTCGCAGCCTTCGCTCGTTCGACGCGATGCCCGTTCCGATCCGATCGGGGCTTTTTCTGAGTTTTCGCGACAAAATTTGTTGTCTTCTGAGCGCGTGAACGTTTGAAAAAAAAATTTTTTTCCCATTTTCTCCGTAAGGGATTTTCCTTGTCGCGCAAGTGGGAGCGTGCCGAGTGGGAGTCGCCGGGACATGTCCCGCAGTTACGGTACAGGTTGTCGGCAAATACTCCGCTGTCGCATTGCATTTTGAGAGAGATAAAACTGCATTATAAGTAGGTATCTTTGTGAGTTATTTTCTTTTTCTTTCTTTTTTTTTTTTTTTTTTTTTTTTTTGGAAAATTCGCCTGGGATTGTTCAAAGAGCGAGCGTTTCGAATGAACCGAATAATCTCGATTTACGAATCGATAATTTAAATAACCAAAATACCTGGCTACATTCAGCTGCGCGAAATTTTGTTCAGCCGACATGATAAATGAAGTATGATAAAGTTAATATAAAATGCTGCGTCTTTCAACAAATAGCGTTTGAGAAAAGTCAATTCTATTTCTGTGTATTCGCTGTTGCCTTAGAATCACTACCGTTGACATAATGAATTTTCAGTTTGAAAATTCAGCAATTTGCATGGGACCCTTACCGAAACATTTTTCTCTTTACGGATTCAATCCTCGAAGAACGACGACGTAGTCTGGATCAAGATTCGTTAGTTTGGCTCGGGCAAACAAGTCATAATAAACAGTAACATTTACAACAGGCCGCCTGTATCACCACTAATAATGTTTTAATAAAACAACAGAATGTAAAAATATTTTTTTTTTCATGCGTTCGCAATTGGAAATGGCAGTAAAAAAAAAATTGCAAATGCGAACAAGAGAAAATGTTAAATTTACTTCTGTAAAAATCCTTAATATAGCTACATAATGACTTAATCAGAAAATTTGAAAGCATTAAGGTATGTAATTTGGATTAAAGCAGATGAAATTAAATACGAAGCAAGAATTTTGATATATAAAAGATTTTAACATGTTTAACTTGGAGGCGAATTTCATTTAATTTTAAAATTTTCTATGCTAAAAATTTCGCCCCCAATTTCAAATCGGATTTTTTTTTCTCTTTTTCCATAAACTACCCCTTGGAACCCGTTTTTCATCGAAGTTTAATTCTGAATGATTTTACTTTATATTTTGACTTTTAGATTTTCATTTAGCTAAGTTTAATTTATGGGCATACAAAATTCGGGTTTGTCTGGTTCTCGACATTTCTCCAGCATCTTTCGCCTTAGAAACTTCTGCTGGCCGAAGATCGGTTTTCGCTGATCTGTCGCTCCTCGTTCCGTCTTTCACCGTCCTCGGACGGGTTGTGAGACTGTGGTGCGCTCGTTCCGTAAGCGCTTGCCATCGGACTGGCCGAAGACTTTCGCTTTGCCGATGAAAACCGCGGCAATTCCCTGCAGCGATTCCTTCGCTCCGTTATTCGTACAGAACTTAACCGACGCGTATGCCCAGCGGATTTCGCGTCGTCCAATTCGTCCCCGGAAACTGAAAATGCTCACCGAATGAAAAATAAGATTTGAAAGAGTGGACGTCCATTTCCTGCAGCTAACTTGATGGGGCATAGGAGCGGCGACGGATTCAGCAGGATTACGTCCCGGTGTTGTCGGTGATGTCTCGGGCTATTTGTCAGTCGAAATGGCAGGAAAAGGCGAGGAACTCGATACGCAGCGTCAGCAGTTCCAGTAGTGAACCGGTTGCTGCGAGATCTATTCGGAGACCCGCTCCCGTCGCCTGGTTAATATCAATATTTCTTTCTCTGACGTAAAAATTTACGCATATTTACTAATAGTCCTGCACGTATCCTAAGACAGTTCGGTTGGACGTCGTTTCTGCGCTTGTTTTGTGTTCCGCTCTGGTTTGCGGCACGTAATTCCTGAATCCTGTTGGAATTTTGTGCAATTTCTCTGCCTTCGGAGGCTGCAAAATGTTTCGTCGATCCCGTGTTCGTTCTTGCCTCGCTTCCTTCCAAGAAGGAGTGCTCCCTGATATCTGATCGTCATCTCTTTGGTTTTGAACGTCTAGGAATCACGCCTGAGAAGACAGAGAAAACCAATACGCTGACTCCAAGAAATTATTGCCGAATAGCCATTTATAAAAAAGTATCGGATTAGAAACCGGCATGAAGAATTCGCTTCATCAGTCTCAATATAAATATCGGAAAACATCTCGTATCGAAAAATAGCAACTCTTATGGGTTAATGGAAATTCATTGAATATTTCATTCTCTAAAATTTTTTAAATCTATTCCATTATGAAATACCAAATTAATTAGAAATATAGATGATATTTAACCCATGTACAGCTGTATGCGATTATAAATCGAGAACAACAAGATGACGATGAGATGAACCTCAATTGATTCGAAAGTACGAATTTTTTGAATTGTTTAGTTTCCTTTCACGTAATTGTCGATTCCATCAACATACGTTGTATAAATGTGAAAAAATATATATTTTGTTACAGAGCCAAAAACAGTGCACAAGGCAATCATGAAGTTTCAACTCTAAAAATGTTCTCAAGATATTGCAACGAATATATGAATAACTTATTATTAGTTAATCCTATTAACTTTTGTTACATCCCAACCTTTTGCATTTTATCCTCATTTTTTTCTGGCGCTGCGAAGCTGAAAAACAGCAAAATAAATAAAATAAACTTTAAATAAAATAAACTTTAAATAAGTAATTAAAATCCATTCATAAATAAATATAGAACATTGCCGTCAGAAGCAAATTTCTTTATTTGTTAACTTTCTAAATTATTTATTAGAAATAAATGGTGCTTTGCTTACGTTGTTAATTAACGTAACCTGACTTAAATTTATTATAATAGAATCAATATCAAATAATTTAGCATCATAAAAAAAAAAAAAAATCTTTTGTTGATTCTAGGAGAAGATATTGATGTGGAGGAAGATCATAAATTAAAAGGAAATACAAATTAATAATAAAAACTGAAAATTCAGAATGTTTTTTATTCGTACATTGCACTTTTATATATTAATATATAATTCCGGCTACAAAAATTATTTTTTAAAAAAAAAAAAAACAGAAGTTGAAATTGATAGATATTTAGTGAAAAATTATAAAAGATAAACGTGACAAAACAATTAATATATTCATTTAAATTATTTCGTAGGAAAAGTCTTGAAACGTGGAAAATGTTTAATTTTAAATGTTAGTCAACCCGAAATTATCATTTATCTGCAAAAACTGGAAAACGAGGAGAACAAGTCGGGATATTATTAAATCTTGGAATGTGGGAAACCAAAAATTGAAATATGTCATCACTTAAGCGTATGTTTAAAAAAAAAAATGATTAATGTGATAAATAATTAGACGAAATTAAAATGCTTATAAATCTCATTGTTTGCCATTTGATCACATTCGGGGGCAGATAATGTTGGATTAATTCATTGTTCGCCGTGTTTATTTATTATGTGTATGTCAACACATCCCCCCGCCCGCTTTCATTAATCTCCTGTACAGAGCCTTTTCTTTGTCTGCCCTGCCTTTTTGTTTTATACTTTTTACTTAGCCACATCCTTTGTGAATTAAGTCTTTCTAAACAGCGAAAATGAGGACTTCCTTTTTTCCTTTGAACTTCCCCCGAGAAGTAAGATAAATAATTATTATTTTCTAAAAAAAAAAAAAAAAAAAAATATTTTCCCCGCTGAATATTTTCACAAATTAAAATGTCATTTATTCTCCCAAACGCTTCGCTAGCACAATCATGTGTTAACAATTCATAAAACAAACTCACCCGGATAATGATTAATTCATCGACGACGCAGGAATGTGCCTTCCCAATTAATGTATTCAATAATGCCCCTTGGAATTATTTTCAGCGTCAGAGAAATTATATTAATCCTGCCTTTCGCATGCATTACAAATGTTGCACGTGCAGCAACTAGAAAAAGCTCCGGCTCATTGAGAACGATCATCATAACCGGATTTACCAAGTTGTTTCGAGGGGGTTTCGCGAACATTATCCGATGGAGAAACATGCGAAAGCCATAAATGTAGAGGGATAAATTTACAGGCATTATAAGATAACCAAAAGTATCGTTTGCCTGGAATAACTATCTTGGAAATCTCGAAACCCCCGGCTAAGCTTCAAATTTTGACGAGTGATTTTGTGCCGTTGGGCGATAGATATTTCATTCGAAAGTGATTTTTATTTGTACACCAAGAGGTGATTGATGTCCGACATTGCAAAATTGCGAATAAGTGAACGAATTTCATAAAATGCCTTTCTTATTGGCGGATCAAGTAGTTTTGAGGTAAATCATTCCATAATTATGTGCATTGATCAGAAGGCCAAGACGGGGAGTCTTGATGCAAGAGCACTGACATTAGAAAACATTAAACATTGAATATTTCATGGTTGTTTTTCTTTTTCCTTCCTTTTTATGTGGTAATTTTTTTAAATTATTCCACAGCCATTGCAGGAATCATTACAGCCCGAGTGATCCCTACTTATTACGCTTATTGTTTTCTCGTCCATTGTTAAAAAGAATATTCCGTGAAAGCATTAACGAGAACAGTCAAAAACTTCTTTCTTTATTATCTATTTTTTTTTTTTTAAATTTTTTAATCCATAATTTAAGATTACAATAAGGATTATAGCTCCAGCTACGGCGCAGTCTCTTTTCCATTCATCAATTCGCTGGATCCCCCATTTTGGAATTCCAGTGTTCAATTTTCCTCAAACTTTCATCTAAGATGAACGTTTGTTGTTGAGGCCTTTCTTCAATTTATCTCTGTCATTTTCTTTATTAACAAAAAACTATTTTTCTTGCACTTGTTTTCCTAATGCGTTTATGGCTTTCTCCACGATTACCAATGTGTACACATCGATATTTGGTGCAATTATTGAAATTTCCCATTGGAACAGAACAAGTTTCACCTATGAAAAATTTCATCGTTTTATTCTCATCATCTTCCTTTTTAAGTAAGCAAACTTTATAAAAATAAACATTCATGCGGATATTTATATTTTCACAAATTTTTGGATTGATGTTACTTTAACGCAAATTTTTGCGTTTCCAAGTTCCAAAGGAATAAGAATTCCATTACTAAAATTTTTTTTTTTAAAAATTTAAGTAATTGATTGTATTTTATTGCAAGGAAATATTTTAATAATACTTACAAAAAATGAATGACATTCAATTTACAATGAAGTAAGTGGAAATAAATTTAAATAACATTAATATTCTAATTTATATTTAAACAGACAAATTCAGTTGTAGCAAAAATTGTGCGAGATTATATTTCAACGGAGATTATAGATATTTTACAAGTTAAAAACGTAAAAGAATTCATGTATGATAATATTTCATGTAATATTTCATCGAATATCATTGAGTGCTAGAAAAAACTCCTACATTCCATTCGAAATGTCTATTACTATTTTTATATTAAAATTACCTTAAAATTGATGCCACATAATTGGATTTAATCTTTAGACGGTCAAATGTAGTAAAGATTTTAATACATGCAATCAGTTTTATCTTATGTTGATTTTCTGATCTTTTTTTTGAAGAATATCTGTTTCGTTGTTTTGCTGAAACCTTCTCCGCATATTCAGGGTAGGAAAATTAATTCCGTGTATCTGAAGCATACATAATTTCAGATATTATTATTTGATCGCGATAATGAAAGTCTGTAAGAAAAATTAACATTCATATTAAATTTACAAGGAATAACGAAGTACTACGATACAAAGTCATTAGCAAATGATGTGATAATGTGACACTCACCATATACATTATTATCTATCAATTCTTACATGTATGTGCATAGAACAGCATATAGTAATTAATTGAATCTCTATTTGCACTACCAATTCCTTGCTTATGAAATTGCTAAATGTTCGGATTATTAAACATTATATTATATTAATTATTAACCTGACTACCTCTTTTGTTATTTAATACAATGCAACTCAGACCAGCAGTGAATTTCACATTCATTTCACGGGTTAAATTTTATATTCAGGAAAATTTGTATTTTAGATATTTAAAATTTTCCCGAAGAGGCATCTGCTTTCGATTGCTGTCGCATAAATTCAAATAAATAATACTGTATTTAGGTTTTCGCTTTCGGTTTCAACGCGGAAAATTCGGGTTCTGACTCGCCCTGCACAAACAAATGTCGGAGGATTTTCTATTTGCCGGAAACAAAAGCAACAGAAAAAAGTTAACTGTTTTAGGATGGATCCCAAATTTTTTTTTTTAACTGAAAAGTAATTTTTTCCGGCCCCGAAACTCTCTTATACCACTGCCAATGTCTCGATTTGCTCAGAGCAGAAAAGATTCTTCGGACCGAACAAGAGACGTTAGGAAAAATGTCATTTTCATGAAGAATTAAGGAAACCACTGGGCTGATAAATGATACCAATGAAGAGATTTGCTAGAAATTCAGTTAGCTGACTTTCTGACGAAAAAGAAAAATAAAGCAGATTGTGCTTTGCTTGAGAAAAAAACGCTTCAGAAACTTTTCAAATGCTACATAACGTTGTTCCGGACTTCTGAATATTAAATATTAATCTCATAATAAATTCATTAATTTCTTTAAAAGAAAGATTATAAGTAAAATTACTTGAGGGGGCTATATTTATTAGCCTGCATAAAAAAAAAAGGACATGATTTATAATTATAATAATACCCGTATTTTATATTGCCAACCGCGGGTAAAAATCATTTTAATAAATTCTCACCTCGTAGTATGAACAGCGGGAAAATATAGTCGAAAAAAAATTCCGCGACGGAATTGCTTACAATATTCCTATCCCGCATTACCAAAAGTAATTTTTTGAATTAATATGATATCTTAGGATGCTTATTTATGACCTGAGTCACGTTTGCTGTAATAAAATTACCTAAATATATTTAAAATTTGACGAAATTTTTTCGACAGATTAATACGGTGCTTTAGATATCCATATTTTGGATTTCGTTGGTGGGTATGAAATGACTTACCCCAAGAGCTTGAGAATTTTTTTCTTATAGACGTATTCTGTATCTTTTCACGCAAAAACATGCTTCAACCTTTGAAATATTCATAAATTTAATTTCATATACTTACCTAATCCTTTTAATATTAACATTATTTTAGCGTAAGGCGACATCGCCAATTTTAATTGCATATCATTAAAGTTAAATCCTTAGTTGAATTTTTTTATTTGTTTATTTGAATTTTTGTTGTTGAATTTTTTTTTTTTATTTGCGTTCTTCGCATGAAGAACTGTACGTTAACCAACAGCAAAACAATAAATAAGCAAAAAAAAATAATTTTCTCATTCTTATCTATTGTCAGGTTTTATATTTTTTTTTTTTTATGTAATCAGACAACATTCGTGTTCAGTTTCTGTTTAAAATTAGAGTATAGTCCTTATTTCATTTATTTTTTCATTTTTTTTAAGTTCCTAAAAATGGTATTAGATAAGGTAATTAGATTCGGAAATTAATCTGCGTTACAAATAACTTCTATGCATACAGAAACAACAAAATCTTTTTCATATCGAAATTATCATCTTATTTGGCTAAAACTTTTTACATGAAAGTTAAGGTCATATATATATACATGTATCGCATTATTTTCTCTCATATAGTTTTTTAGATTATATTCACAATGGTATTATTTTATTATAACTTTTTTTGTTCAATACGCCTAAATATGGATATTTATGCGATTATTCCCTAAAGTCTCAACTTAGAAAAAAAGAATTTATAATATTATTTTTTCTAAAAAATAAAAGGAAATTTTCAAAAATCTCCGAATTTTTAAGAGGTTTTTTTAAATTAGTTTTCCAAAAACAGTTTTTGATTACCGCCAATAAATTTTCAAAATTGAAACCAAATTTTTTTAGCCGATCATGATGTTTTACTATTTTTCACCTAAAGAAATCTTCACGGACAATCATCGCGTACCCGGCAGCATTGCGGCCGCTGCGAAATCCTTACGTACTAAAATCGACTTTCTTCACACCCATTTCGACCGAAATACACGAGCAGAGATGCTATATATGCCTCATACCACCTCTCGCTGCATGCCAGTCTTTATACAGTCTGGCACCTTCTCAATGGGAATCCGGTCGCCAGACTCCGACAGCGTCTTAACAGTCAATAAATCGAAGCACGTAGGCCTCCAAGTACCGTGGCCCGGAATTCGAGGTGATAAATCCTTTAGTGATCATTTCCTTCTGAATGATCGGATTTTGATAACGCTCTCCCGAAGGCCTCCGTTTCGGGGATTTTTCACCGCGGAAAAATGCAGGGCGGACAAGAGAACAATCGCGACGCTCGAAGTTTGCCTGCCCGAAACCGGGCAGGACCCTTTCCGGCGGAAACCGGTCACGCAAGTGCCCGCAACCGGAATGCGTCGGAGAGGCTGCAGATTTTTCCTTAAAAACGGACTTGAGATTGTCGCAGTCAGGGAGGAGACGCCGAGCCTGCTCGACCGGTGGACGCTTCGCGTATGGCTCAATCGGGTGAGAAGCGGGAAATAGAGAAAATATCAAATTTAGCGGTCTGAAGTTCAGCTAATTCTGGATATCAATATGGATTTAGTGGTATTACAATTTTTTAAAAGCGCTCCACAATCCGGAGAATGATCTGGATTAAGCCCTCTGCAAAGGGACGCTTACATCATAAGCGTCGCATAAAAAAAAAAAAAAAAAAAAAAAAAAAATCCGCTTTTAATAAATTCGATTATTTTCACAGAGATTTTCGGGACAATGTTCGTACCAAAGACCGGGTCCGGAGAGGTTTCTATATGGCCGCCTGGAAAGCAGACCCGGAATCGCGAAAGTCCTCGGCCTAATGCACCCTTCGACTTCTTATTCGTTTGCGTCCCATTCTTTGATCAGTCCCTAGGCTAGGGGTCGACCTGGGGGATGAAAAATGTAATTTTTCCTCTTGCCCTCGAATTTTAAAGCACATGCGAGAATGTTGATTGGTAGACAAACATGCGCTGGCAATGAAGTTTGTCGTCAATCAAAACTAAAATTTATTCACGAATCTTTAACAAGTTATTAAAAACTGTCTCGCTTAAAAGGAAACAGTCCCTCTGAGGCCTTCGATGCATCACACATTTAATATAAACGACGTTGCGCATACATATATATATATATATATATATCTAAATGCAAAGGAAGCTGCGGCATTTGTGTTTGGAAATTTTCGATATCTTCGGCGTATAAAATTACATTGTCAAAGGAAAATTCCTTCAAGATTGTCGAGGTGTACAAAAAGGCGAGCTGCTATTGTTAGTCACATTTACCATGGGGTTTATATCCGCATCGACGATAAAGGAATCACTTAGAAAACTTTTTCCTTTATAAACACTCCACCACTTTTGAAGCAGCCGCACATCAATGCATTTGCGTACCATGCAAAATGTGAGTCGTGGAAGAGGGATTAAGGGATTATTTTTTTCATGGTTTTTCTCTCGTTGAACGCCCTTTTTCTAGGGCATCCACCGACATCATCGATCCATCACTTCGGAGAGCTTTCCTTTGACGACGAACGGAAGATGTTGCTGCCGGATCAGGCGGCGCACCTACGGGAACGATTGGAAAATCGCCGCGACGCACGTCGCGACGAATGGCGAACCTGGAACTCGCCGTTTAGTTTGGCTTCTCGCGGCGCCTCTCCGGCTCCGTTCGTTGTCCACTCCTCGGCCGGTTCAACAGGTTCGCCAAACGCATCTCGTCAGATCTTCGGACGTGACCTTTACTTGCACCGCGCTTCCCTCACCCGGGCATTCCGTTTGTTGCGTTCGTCGGCGACAGCAACAAAAAATTCGACCCTTTGACATCCCGTTCGCTCCCCGTTAGGCCCATATTTATCCTTCAGAATTTAGACATATTTTTTGATATTTCAGTACTTTTTACCAATAACCGCTCGTCCAGCATCTTTACTTCCCGTCGGATTTTCAACCGAGTCTATGTGAGCATCTTTTTCCGCTCTTGCGAGGTTCAGCATTCGATCGATCCGATCTTCTTCACATCCTTTCATCATCTTCGAAATGGTTTGGACTGCCTGCCGCGTTAATAACAACCCAGATTAGGTGCACATAACTTTTTTTTTTCTTTTCCTTTAAGCTACAGCAACGTTAGTTGTTCGAGCTTTTCTTAAGTTCGGTGTTGCTTTTTGCGATGACTCCTCATAATTTCGCCCTGTGGAATTTTTCCTTTGCTCGAAGTTTACATTTTCACTTTGAGACTTCGTGCGGTGGAACTGCAACGAATCTCGCTGACGGCGAGCACTTCGGTTAGCAAATATTCAGCGTAGCCAGCCGGGGAGTCCGAGACGTCAGCTTCGGACGTTAGATATGCGTGGATCTGGCTGGCGTTCGCGGTGCACGCGTCCTGCGGTGCTGATGTCGTCGAGGAAGACGAACGATCGCGTCTGCTGGAATTGTCCCGTTCTTTTCTGGACAAAAAGCCCTTTACCGATTCAGTTTTTGCTGCATTTTAATTCTGCCTTCGCTCCTGTCGATGTTCAATTTCCTTGGCTCGAGCGTTTTTACTTTGTGGGCGTTTTCTTTCTTTTTCGCATTTCTTGCCAGAATTCTGTACTTTTCTCTCTGGTCGATATTTATTCTTCCATTTTGTATCGAGTTTAAGATAAAAAAATTTTTTTTTTTTTTTATTCTGTTTTTGTTTTAAGTTCGGGAGCTTGCCATTCGCTTTCCCGATTTAGACTTCCAATCTTTTTCCGTGACTTTGATAAGCAACTTTTGTCTTTGATTCATTTTATTACACATTTGTTTTTCGCATTCGATGAGGTTCTTCTTTGCATTTCGCTTTATCATATTTCACCTTTTCGTTATTTTTAACGATCCATATTTTCCGAGCCGAAGTCTCTGGGGATGGGGGGGGATGGAAAAACTAAAAGGCAATGAGTGGGTAAAAAGGATAATGTGTAAACCGAGGCAGAAAAGCTGAGTTTAACTTCATGCATTTTCCGCTCTCCTCTTTCCCGATTATTTTTTTTTTAATGAGAATCATTTAAAACGTTAAAAAGTCCAACTATAAAACAGGATATAACAGTATAGCCAAAAAAGTGACAGTGAAATGGACGAATGTCGCAACGTTAACTATTCGGAAAATGCTACAAAAAGCCATAAGATCGAACAGTGTAAGCGATTGTAAGAAACGCAGAAATTGCAAATGTTCATATTCTTTGCACTGCAGGCCGAAAAATGCAAATTCATCACGTCTTCGGTTTGTAATATCCAGTTAAAAGATAAAAAAATTATTAAGGTATACAATTTTATATTTTTTATTATTTTTTTTCTGCAGAAGGCACACGACAGGCAATTCAACTAAAATTTCAATCTTTCAAGTCCAGAAATTAATTTATAATTTTTGCCATTGCCCAACGGCCGCAGTTTCCGCGGAAAATGTCTTGCTAATGTTAAAGAATTCGGTTTTCTTGTGCAGCAATCCTTATATTGTTTTTCACAGTTGTTTCGGCATACCACGGTCAGTGTTTCTCAGTCAGTTTCGTTTCCTCCTTTTTGTTTGTAAAGAATAATTTTTCTCCTCTCGCACGAACTGTCTTCACCTTTTGTTCCAGCTTCCCCACGTCTCGCCATTATTATTTTTTTACGATTCCAACTCTCTTTTGCTTCCTTTTTGTATTCTTTTTACCGGTGTAAATAAATAAAAAAAAATCAGACAAATGACAACATATATAGAAATTAATTCCTTAGAGCCGTCAGAATAATAACTGAAAGTGCCGTGCTCTCAGTTTGCGGATTCAGCCGACTGTTGCAGTCTTCGGCGCCATGCCGAGAATGGAAATTGCCGCTGTAGTTTGCTTTGGATTGCTTTTTTCAACCTTCCATTCATTGGCATCGGCGACCCGAACGGTGATTAATTTTCCGTGCTGCTCTTAGGATTCAGGTCGTCTAAACCGGATCGCATTTTGTTGACATCAGAAAAATATCCTTCTCGATAAGCGTAACTTTATCGAGCAAGAAATGCACAACACAAGACAGCAAGATCGCCTTTTAAACACGCGCTGCCTTGTCTCCGATGCAATTAAGCAGCGAAGAGTTGAATTTTGAGTTGCTGCAGTGGCCCGGAGCTCAGGCCCTGCGGAACGCCTGGAAAAGGTAGAGCTTCGCCGACCTGTCTGCGATGGAACCCGCGAGGCGATTTTCCGGCAGGAGCGGGTCCTTCCCGGGTGTGAAAATGTGAAATTTCCCCTGTGGGGCTTCGCGAATCGTTCCCTGTAAACGGTTTGGAGCAGCTAACTCGTCGCAGATTTTTCGATGTTTCTGCATTGCTCGTGTGACGGAGCAGCACTGCCTCCGTGTTGCCGTCCGTCTCACCTTGTCGGAAATAACCGACAGCGTTTACGACGAACCGAATAATCCTAAGAACACGTTATTAAATTCATAACGTATATTACATCTCATAAGCAGAGAATCTCGGCTTGGTAGTTAAGAAGCCATGAAGCTGATCGTATTTTGCTCCTTACTCGGACTTCCGAATTATAGAGATATCGATTTTATCCGTCCCATGCCATGTCCGATTATTGTTGTACGGAAAACTTAAATCGGACATTGTTCATTTTTTTTTTCTTAAAACTATTTCCGTGTCGCTACAAGCTAATATTATTTTTATTTTTACATCCTGTTGTTTCACATTGAACAAGAATCTGGTTTGTTAGGTCGCACGGAGCCGCTCGCCTTGGTCCTTAATTAACTGCAGCATTTGACTTAAGTCTTCTGAAAATACGCTCCCCAGGTTTAGACGTTACCTCGAAAAATATTAATATAAAAAATTTAAAATAGACAAGATGTGAAGGCAATTCATTTAAATTTCAATTATTTTGAGAGCTGCAATAAATTTTTACGATTCATGGGGCTAAAATTTCTTTAAATTCTGTACCGAGTCGTCAGCGAAAACAGAAATAATCTGAAAAAAAGAAGAAGGAAAAATTCCCTCTTCCGACCTTATCAGACGAACACTCCCTTCTTAATAGCCTTGTATCATATCCCAATCCTATTTAGCTGTCGGTTATCATTACACGATTAAACCATAAAAAGGTCCCTCTGTTCCCAGTTTCTAAAAAGGAGTTTTCCCTGCTGAATCGGTAAGTAGATGGTCCCTGCTAACGATTTCTCACTGCCCACATTTCTTCGGGCAATAAATTTTATATTGCCAAATGTAATAAACTTGTTACAACTTCTCGAGTTACCAACCTCTACTTTATATTTTTCGCTTACCTTTCTTCACTCTTCTTGTATCTGCAGTCATTTCTCTCCCAAAGATCCCCGAATGCACCAAAGGCGGTCGTGTTGGTTGGTTAATTAACGAATCATGTGCAATGTTTCGCGGCCAAAACAGTCGCCCCGATTAATTTTTTCGCTCGCGATGGTCGGTCCTGACAAATTCGCATGTCGAAAATTGCGATGCATTCCCTTTAGCGAGGTGCGACCGCAGCAAATGAACCAAAGCGAATTTGCCTGGCATTCAAAACGGGAAGCAAAATACGGCGGATTTTCCGAACTCCTCGGATCTAAGGTAATTTTTCCTAAATGACCGAAAGGATCCACGAATGTGCAAGCGACCGGACGGAGTCACCGGAAAACGGAATCGGCTGAGACGGAAGTGGAATGTCGAAAACGCTGCCAACGCACGTGGACTGAGTAAGCAGTTGACCGAAGAAACCCGAGGGGCAAATTTTTAATTTCGACAAAGTTTCTCTGCGCCATCTCAATTATCCGGAAGCTTACATTTTTCCATCGCCCCAGTCTCCGTTCAAATTTATCCGGTTTGCTTTAAAGTTTTTCGCCGACAGCGACATTTGATGGGATAAACTGATTCAGACAGGTGGAGAAAACGTCTTACTATCAGTAACTGCAGCATAAAACGTGACCGAAAAACTGTTTAAAGGAGGAACATTTGTGACAGATCTGCCGGTGCAGCAGATTATTGACATAAATTTTAATTTGCTGAGCAGTTCCAAGTCGAAATGAAGTGCGAATCGCTGAGCCAGGCACTTACAGCCACTGGAGGGATCCGATTCTTTCAGGCATCTCCCTGATTTCAAGATTTCGCACCGCGACAAAATCAGCTCTGGAACCTGTTTCCATCCATGGTGCCACGCATATCCACATGCCGGAATTTCAACTGTAAAAGAAAAGAAAAAGAACTCAATTTCACATTTATTTCGCCGCCTGGGCTTTTCCTCGCGCTCAAAGCTAAATGCTGAACCCTTTCAAAATGACTGACAAATCGTCTTGTGCTTCTTTTTCAGAGTCTACATAAAAAGGTTGAAAGTGACCGCACCAACAAAAAAGTAGTTAATTTTTTAACTTTAAAAAAAGAAGTTTTTTTTTTCAGCAAAAACATCATTTCTCTTTCAAAATAAAAATCCTTCCCATTACGGTTCGAATATACTTTAGGATTGTGCAGTTTTATTGTGCTCCGTAATAATGTACGTCTTTTTTTGAACTTAAAACTCAATCAAATTTTATGATGTTGGAATGCGTGTATTTGAAAAATCCAAAACTATTATGTTAATACGAAATTCCAAATTTTGAAACTATA
>JAOWBB010002741.1:0-39329 GCA_028565995.1 Ricinus marginatus | reverse complement strand
CCGCAAATCCCCCCCCCCCCCCCCCCGAATAATCGGGTGATAACGAACGGAACCGGAATTGATCAGCGGAATTATGCGCGGCGCGCAGGAAGTGTGAAATTGTTGGACCGGAATTTAATTGCCAACTTGTTTGGCGTCAATTATTTCAATATTAGCTGACGCTTCGGACGTTTCTTCGCGAGTATTTCCCTAAATTTGTTTTTTTTTTTTTTTTTTTTTTTTAACTCAAAGCAAGACGTTTCCATTCCGAACGCCACAGAAATGGAGGATCAGGATCGCCTCCGACAAAAAAACCGACGAGGGCGGCGATTTTGGAAAAAGTTCGATTTGAAAAAATTATTTTCTGGAGAATTCCCCCCATTTTACCGGAGCTTTTTTCAAGACGGAAGAAAAAAGAAAATGAAGCCGCCGCGATGCAGCAAACCAGGGATCCGGCGACGCCCGCACGGACGGGGGAGCTTCTGGGCCGAACCTCGAACGGCCGAGGGCCTTGCCCCTAAATTTGGAGCGCAAACAGCAAAAGGGTTTCACTCGGGGTTTTGGCGTCGAACAACTCTGACGAAAGTCGTTTCAGTTTCGGAAGGGATGAACCGTCGTCGTTTGCGTTGCCTTCATCCGACGTTCCGGCTGTACATTAACCGGGTGCGACTGCGAGCGGCCGTGCCAGGAACCCGGGGATGCTGGCCCTTTCATTCGGTGCACGAGAAACGATAAATTCCGCACTCGCAAAACGAGAAAACGATCTCCGTCCGGCTTAAAAACCTCAATTAATTCTGCACAAAGCGCTTTTCCGAGTCAAAAACGGATTTAAAAGAAGAACAATGCAATTTTAAACCGCTCGGATTTTGCCAAAGAGAAAATTCGCATCGAATAAATTGTCCGTTCAAAGCGTTCGAAGCCTTGCTTACCGATGGCCGAAGTCATCAGGACGATCAAGAGTAGGGCCGGAGAGGGCTTCATCCTGGTCGCAGTCCTCGCCGTCTGAGTTTGGCTCCAAGTTCTCCGCGGGATCAAATCTGAAATGGAAAACTGCAATTAAACAGGGAAGGAGTGCGGGATGTCTCGCTCGGGGCAAGCCTTCGAAAACCGGAAGCGGCGCTGTCGGGGTAAGGCCGCGATCCGATCTCCGCGGATTCGCGGGTTCCTCGGGCGTGCCCCCGATTTCCTCGCCGTCCGGGGGTGGGAACCAACCGGGAGGGTTTTTCGGCTCCGACGATCCCGGCAAAAAAAGGCGAAACCGAGACCGGTCCCCCGTCGCGACTTTCGGAGCGGTTCCGACTCGGAAAACTAAACGCTTTCATTTCCCGTTCGGGATTAATTCCGGGAGCAGAAGGCGGAGGATTGGAAACAATTCGAGCGGCCTGTCCGCATCGTTATTCTGCATGAATTATCGGGTTGCGAGCGACCGCTCTCCCGTCGGATAACAAAACGTTCGGAAAATCAATTCTTTGCGATCGCCTCGCTCCTTCGCGTTTGCAATCCCCGGTCGGATGCTCGTTTGAGCTCCCGTCGAAGTTTCGCGGAGGCTGCGATGCCACCGGTCGGGTTTTCCTTTTTCACCCCCTTTGGATCGATGCAGGGGCGTCCGAGCTGCGGGAAACGGAAAAAATTCGACAACGGGTGAAACCGCTGGGAGGAGGCGGCAAAAAATTTTGGCACGTAACTCGAGCTGGCCCTAAAATCTTCGCCGGAGATAAATTACGCCGGGCTTTCCTTCACCGGAACGTAATGGACAATTTAATTAACGCGTATATTATCCCGGCCGTTCCCGAGCCTTCCCCGGAACCGTCGTCGTCCTCCGGTCGAGCGCCGCTCCCGATTCCCGAACGTTTATCCGGCCAAGAACCGAAACGCGTAACGGGCGAAGGGAGACGGTAACGGCGCGCTCCGGCTCCGTTCGTTGCCGAAGCCGAAGTTCTCCCGAGATCGCTCTCCTCTCTTTAAGGTTGGGGTCGGGGAGTCGTTTCTGCCGCGGTTCCTTCCACTTTTTCTCCCGCTGCGCTGGTGCCCCGGCAGCGCTCTCAATTTTTTCTTTTCCCTTTCGGATCACGAAGCGTGGACCGCCCGGACCGATTGCTGCGACGCTTTTCATCTGCGCGCGATGCCACGCGCTTAATCTTTTCCACACCGAATTCACGTTGATTCCAGTTCGGTTTGGGGTAAGCCGTTGCAGCCGAACGTGTGATTCCGAAGTACGCGTCGGCCGTTTTAAGTTTTGCAGAAGTAATGCTAGCGATAATTATGACAAAGTGCCGAGAGAGAAAACCATTTCGGGCTGGGAAATTGTTTTTAATGGCTTTAACTTCAGCAAGGTGCCGGTAGAAAAATATGGTCAAATCCTGGCCGTGAAGCTTGATAAAAGGAGCCATTCTCAAAAATTTAAAAGAGGCTTCCTAAATAAACTCAAAGTAAAGTTTTTTGACAATAAATTACCTCGGTTTCAAGAAAATAAAAGGTAAGTCGAAAAATGGAAAAAAAAAAAAAAAAATTAAATTTTTTCAAGTTTTGGAATCCTTTAATAGACTTCTGGAGAGAGCGTTAAGCTGGGGATATTTTTCAAGGGAAAAACCCTATTGAGAAAATGTCGGACATCGGTGAGGGCTTATGAAATGCCCCGCGGCGAGACGGAAAGGTGAAAAATTAGAATTTCCCGACAAAAACTTGGTCGACGATAACGAAAGCCGTTTCGACGTGCGCGGTCTCGGACGGCGGGAAAACCGTCGCGGCGGAAACGCGAAAATAACCGGAAATGCGGAAAGGAAAAAAAACGATCGGACGGCCGCATTCGGTCTTCCTCCGTCTGCCGTTCTCGGCAGTTTAAAATAGCGGCGGAGCCGCGAACGGAAGCGGAATTTGAATAATTTTCGCGTTCCCCTCGCGTAATTGTCGTTTGCACCCGGAGGCTCCGGCCCTAATCTTTCGAGGAGATCCCGAAATTCAACCGGGAAAACCTTTCTCTGCGCCTTCCACTCGACCGCCCGGCGAAACCGACAGATCGAAAGGGAGGAATCATCCGGAATCGGTCGCCGTTTTGGCAGGGGAAACTGATTCGGACCCCCCCCCGCGGATTTCCACTGAGAAATCCGACCCGGGCTCTGCAAACAGCGGATCTGTCGATCGCCGGGCGGAAGCGCGGACCGGAAATCAGCGAAGGAAGGGCTCCCAAAGGGAAAGGTCACGTTATTTCGGGGAGTTTTCCGAGCTCGCGGGCATCTCACGTCAGCGGAGGATGTCCGAGTTTCCGGCGTTTCGACCCTCGCCCGGGCTACCCCGTTCGAACGGAGAACGGGCAAACGGTCCCCCGACAGAGGCCCGACTCTTTCCGGCAAGTTCTGGCGTCGTACCGAAACGCGAGTCGGGTAAAGGCCATTCGCTGCAGTTTTTTCATCGATTTCCCATTTTCTGCGAGACCGAAGGAAATTTCCCGTTTTTGCCTCGCTTAATATATGCCAAAGCTCTGCCGTTACAGACATTAGCTTCTGCTCGCCTCCTGAAAGCGCGCGATTTTCCGGCCATTTCAGCGGAAGACCCTGTTCGCCCGCGCTGAAATCGAATTTATTTCCCGCATTTCGTCGATGAAGAACTTCTCAACTTGCCCCTTTCGTCGGATCCCATTAAAATTTACCAAATTAAAATAATATTTTGTGCAAGCGACAGGAAAAAGAGCCTTTGAGCTCCCACGTTGCATTTCTTAATGTCAAAGACGTGAAAAAAAAAGATTTTTCTTCTTTTCCCTTGTCTGACAGGTATTTGTTTCCCTCGTCGTCGGGAATTAGGGAGTTTTTACGGGAATTTACGGAGTTTTCCAGCACCAGATTTTTGGGACTTCACATTAATATTTCACCGGAGAACGCTCCACATCCTGGGAGGCCAACGGGAATAAATGGTGAATTTCATTTCTTCCCGCGTTAAGAGGTGAATCCGCTTCTTTTTCCTTTAAGTGCGCACCCTCGCGAGCAACCTCGGAAAAATCAAACCTGGTCGGTGACGACCAATCCCGGACGGCGACGTCCGAAACAGAAGGCCCCGGCACGAATGGAAGCAGACCAATTTTTCCGGGGCCGAAGCTTTCTGATTTTTGATTTTGAAACTGCTTTTAACTCCTCATTTATCCAAACGTTTTGTCATCCGAGATCAATTTGGCTTCGCGCAAAAAAAACCCATTATGAAAGCACTTCCGAGCTCGTCGATGAACGGGAAAACCCATTTGTGAAAAGCGCTCTTCATTTTCCGATTCGAAACGCGGAAACTCTCTAAGAAAATTGTGCGATCGCCCGGTTAAGGGGTTAAAACGAAAAATCTTTTGCGTTACACTTTGAATCGGGGAGATGCCCCGAAAGAAGCGTCTCGGCTCGATACCTGCCGAAACCCCCGTGGGGAATTAAGGTTCTCGCCATGGGGAAGATGAAGAATTGACGCGGATTGGATGGCACCGGAACGCCGGAGAACGTTGCTCGCGGACGACGCCCCGGACGAAGCCGCTTCGGATGGCATTCGTGAATCCAGAAGACGGGGAAGTTCTGCCGAAAACCCACCCCGGGATGGGATGCGGGATCTGCGAGCCAAACTCAAAAATTTTGCGCATGTATCAATTTGCTGTCGCTTCTACCGTTTTGCGACGTGAAAGGAGATCGTCCGTCCGCTGCCTGTGCGACGGGCACGCTGAACGCCGATGAGCGAGACTTGCGGAGCTCTGTCGGTGCACGAAGAGCCACACAGGAAAATTTCGGATTGCGCATCAAGCGCGCGAGCGGGGCTTTGACTTTCGCGTCCTTCCGGCGGATCGCTTGAAATTCCGGCATAAAATTCCTGAGACCGAGGACAAGATCGCGGATTCGAAAAGAATGAGTTCGGGATTCGGTTTTCGAGAAAAATGTTCGCGGGACGGAAGGAAGGATCTCTCTGAAAAGGAGACGTTCCGCTGTCGAAGGATCCTTGCCGGAAGTTCTTCGGGTGGACGCCCGACGCTGTGGGAATCCCCGTCTCCAAACACCGCTCTCCTTGTCAGATCGCGAACGAGTCGCGACCCGGGAGCCGGACCGAGTGAACTTCGTGTGGGTCGTAACATATTCGCACCGCTGGAATCACCTTCATTCACGGGCATCTCCGACAGCGGAAGTAGCATGAACTTGACCCAAGCCGACTCCAAAACTCATCCCGGTTTATCCCGAGATGCCCTTTTCTTTCCAGTCGCAATCCCGTTTAATTTCAATCGGAAAGCTCGTAACTTACCTGTCATAAAAACTTCATCTGTCCGAGAGAAATCAATGCTCCTTTAATGTTCCAGGGGATCAACCTGAAAATATAAAAGCACATCAAATTAAAGAAAAATTTTACTTTTAAAAGAACGCATCTCCGCTTTCCGGAGATTCCGCAGGATCGGCGATGGCAGCTAAAAAAAAGAAAGGTGGAAGAGGAAAATGTCACGGGCGGGATTTGCGTCGTGCCTGATTTTTCGAAATACGTATCGCAACTTCGGCACTTTTGCAGCATCAGGGGAGATATCCCCGATTTACGGGAGATGACCGAAGCCATCCGACGCGAAAGGTGGAAGGACTGGTGTTTATAACGTCTGCTGCACCGAACGCGGGCCATGAGGATATCAGAGTGTCGCTCTCCTTTGCAATATCTCCGATACGGGTCCCGCAGTTCGTCCGACATGCCGCCCGTAAAAGCAATCGGGGACGCGTCTGCCGTCGGCAGCGATCGGGAAAAGCGGTACGTTCAAAATTTCCGTCCGTCGGGAAAATCGGGAAAGATCGAGCACGGATTCCGCTGCGGAGTGTCGCAGCGCAAAAACACGAAAGCCCCGATGATGCCCGATTCAGGAGATCTAACGCGATGCCGGATTTCCGTCGCGAAGGGTGCAACGGTGATGAAATTGGAGCGGCAGCAGTCGCCCGGATTCCCGCTCGATTCGAATGCCTGTCTGGTTAAGAGTTTCCCAGCAGCGGATGATTCGCTCGGAATAGCAGTCTCTAATAAGCGAGGGGTTTCGAAAGGCGAGAGCATCCTCGCGAAAGGCATTTTCCGCCTCCTCCGATCTGCCGCGGGAAAAGTCTTTCCGGCAGAATTTCGCGTCTCCTGCCGCTCCGCTTTCCGTCTCGGAGGCCGCAGCGGTCGCATCGCAGCCCGTCGTTTGATTTCCCCCTTGGCGAGTGACTTTCGGAGTTGTCTCGGTCAGCGAGCTGCTCTTCCGAGCCGGCAGCCCGGGCCGCTGCCGATGTTCGAGTAAGAAACGAAGCCGATCCCCTGTTAGGTTTCTCTTCTCCGACGTCGCTTCCCATTAAATATGCATGTTTAGCAGCGTCGGGGATGGCAGGGTACTCGGAAAAGCTTTTCGCTGTTCTTAAACTCGGTATCTGTCCATATTGGAAGTAAAATAATTTAAATTATTTCTTGATATGTTTAACTTCAGGTGCGGAGTGGAAACGCTGCTCACGGTCCGATTCGCTTATTTCCCGAGGAACGGAGCGAATGGGGGATTCCCCGGGAAATCCCATCGGAAGAAATCAAACGGAGCCCGTGAATTTTCCGAATCTGAGCTTTCGTCGGCTCCCCCCCCCCCCGTACCTTACCCCGCTCAAAAAGGATAAAAGCTCGCTTCATTCTGCTTGGCGTCGTTCGCGATGAATTATTCATTCCCGTTTCGGGACTAATTAAGGAGGCTTTGCTCTTTCGAGAAAGTTCGATCCATAATTGATGTTTGCCGCTGATTCGGCAGCGAGGACGTGTCCCGTCCTGGCGCGGTAGCTTCCGGTCGGGAGCCCGATTTCCGAATCGGACGCTTCGCGTCGTCACGTCCTGGGCGGTCACATTCGCCGAGCGTCCCCGCCTCGGGTTTTTTTTTTGCGTTTTGCCGCTCCGCACCGTGTCCCGGAAGTCAGTGCGCTTATGCCCGTCCTTCTCTCCCCTTTACTTTCTTCTTCCTCGGGGCAATAACAGCGACGCGCTCTGCCTTTTTCCATCGGAGACGTCAATCATAGTCGGAGAGCGGAGTCGTTTCCGAAGCGATTCCATTCCGTTGCAAGCCTTCCCTATTCGGACGCGGAGGAGGGACACCGAGCGAGGATCCGGCAGTCTTTTTTAGACAAACTTCGCAAGTCTGCTCTCGGACCCGGTAATTTTACACCTTTCAATTTGGGAAAGGCTGCGGGCAAAGGCGATCATTACTCCTCTTTCCCAATCGCGCCGGAGATTGCGATCGCGGCGACCACCCATTTGATTCCGAAAATCCGGCACGCTCCGAACCTTTATTCCTCCGCTTCATCGGCGACCGCCAATGGTCTCCTGGGTCATTACTTAAATTGCACGGGACAAAAAAAAAAAAAAATGGCAGATCAACCTTGGTAGTGCAAAATACAAAATAATTAGATTCTCATATTGTAATTACAATAGCGATCATCAATGGCATCATTATTGCTTTTTGCTATCCTTGAATTCGAATCACATGGGCAGCAATTACAGCCGAATTCTTTTATTAGTGCCCTTATGGAAGGTGGGTCCAGGGCTTATTCATGCGCAGTTGCACAACGTCCATTTTCTGACAGCGCGGACGCCGAAAAGAAAAAAAAAAAAAAAAAGCTGCGGGCATCGGCCCGGCTCCTGTTGCATGAGGAGAGACGCCGCGAGGACGACACGGTCGCAAAGAAAAATGAGTTCAGCAAAGGAACCGGAAAATCCTCCGGGCGATTTGATCGGGACTTCGGTTGAGTTTGACGGGTTTAAGTTACGCCTTTCCATATTAATGCCCGGGGCCTGGCAAGCTCCTGACGTGGGGGGGGCGTCAGCGCGGAAATAACTTCACCGATCGAATGATGCCGAAAGTGTCACTGGACTCCTAATGGAATTTATTCGGGGAGCCCGAAGAAAATCCAAAATACCGCAATTTCTTTCGTTCTTGCGGGGTGAAAGTCGCGGCATTTCCATCGGGGGAGGTTCCATTAGCGAAGGGCGAAATTTTCCAAAAAAAAAAAAAAAATAAATAACCTCTTCAACTCGCTTCGAGATACGATCGTTTCCTCTTTTCCGTTTGCCTTTCCGCTGCTGACTTACGGTTCGCGGCCTTTTCGAAAATAAGCGGCATGCCCGCCAGCATCACAGTCACTTCGGGAGACTTACTTCGGTTCGGAAACGATCTGCACCGGCTTCATGCGTCGTTGCCTCACCTTACTGGCGCGCCGAGAACACCTTGATCTTATGCCATTGCAGCGTGGGACGTTGGGAACGATGACATTAACTCGCCTCTTTGTCATCGAATTTTTGCATGGATGTTGCGAGCCGCATTTGAAAGCGAGACGTTTTTCGTCGTTTGCGACCACGACGGATTCCCACGGTCTTCTGCTCGATCGAGAAAACCCGAGAGGGAGGCAAGCTTCCCCGGTCCCGGGGCCCTCTCCCGCGGCTTTGGCGATCCCGCAGCGACATCGGATGCGTGCTTCGGGTCAAAAGGCCGATGCCGCATATCGATCGAAAAACTGCGGGTTTTTCGAGGGTAAAAAAAAAAAGGAAGGCCGGGCGTGAGCCGCTGCACTTGAAGAAATCCGCGTTCGAGGATCACGCAAGGGAAACATCAATAGCTGACGCTCCTTCGCGTTCTGTTCGACGTGCGAAGTTTGACTTTGGACGACGCCGAATGACGCCTCTGCTCGCATGCTTGCCGCCGGGAGGTTCGGACGTAAAAAGGCGCTCTGGGAGATCTTCGTTCCTTCACTGGGGAGGGGGTGGGGTGGGGAAATCAACCCTTTTTCGAGTTTGCCAAATGCGAACGTCCGTGGCAGGGCTCTAGACTGCGAGCAAACTTGTAGCGGATCGTGCGCAACGATGAGGTCTACGGGAAAGGCTGGGCCGTCATCGAATGCCAGTTAAAGGCTCAGGTTTATCAGAGAAGTTCTGTGCGAGGCACAAATCCTTGCCAGCGAAGTACAAGTAGGAATTGCGATTTTCTTTCGGGTCTGAGCTTGCATGGGAAAGTTATATTTCTGTACCGTCGCACGCACTCTCCCAAATAATGGTATTGCTGCAGAGATCAAAATTATTCAAACAAAGGAGAACGAGAGAGGACAACTTCGAAACTGCTTATTTTCTTCTTCTTCCCGCTCCGGCTGCGGCATCTATAAACATTAAATTTTAGTCGGGTGTAAGGCATCCCTGATTTGTTCGTTTGCAAAGTTCAGAAGATTAGATGAAAAAATATACATTTGCAATGCTCGGGTCAGGAACAGACGCGTCGGTGGGGCAGCGTCGGCGAATACGGCCGCTAATGGACACCAACGACGGTTCGCAATGGAAAAACCATCTCGGACCGATTTAGACGAGGCAGGTTTATCATTTGAGCCTGAGAGAGCCTGTGGAAACACATAAAAGACTATTTCTTTTTCCCATTTTCCTGAAATATCCTAACTGGGCACTGCACAGGATTCACAAGGTTAAAATACGGTCCGTAATAAACCTTTTTACTTTTTGGCCGGGTCTGCCCGGCAAATGGGCAAGGGATGAACCTTCCGAAGAATGCATTTCAAATAGAAATACAATATTTCCGCAATAAATGGGCTCACCTACCGAAGAAGGCTTGAGTTTATTTCCTCTCGCAAAATTATTTCCCTGTGCAAACAGTTCAATCCCGTCCAAAGGCACCGAAAGCATCGTTATTTAAAAGTTATCTTCAAAGTGCTCCCTTTTCCTGTAAAACAAACTTGATCAGAAATCTAATTTATGTTCCAGTTCGGAATGCTCTGCCGTCATGGTTCCTGCCGGTCCGTTCGCTCATTCCGCTCAAATGACATCCGGAACCCGGCATCCCGAAGACAAAAATCCGTCGAACCGCGGAAGAGTTCGTCGGCGGACAAGAGCATTTCGGCATCGCCGGAGGAAGTGCGTTCGGGTTTTTAGGTTGGCACCGGGGGTTTGTCTGGGTCCTAAGTTCGAAAAGCAACGTGGAAAGTGACGGACCCGAAGTGGAGACGGAAAAACCGAGGTTCAAACCAACTGCGATAGATTTAAAACCGCGTTCGGACGGTCGGAATAATTACATTCCGATTACGCTGCATCCTATTTCTTGAGGGAGTCATCAGGTTGGGCGTCGGGGTTTCCGGCGGAAGGCTTCGTCCCTCGGCGGCAGTGGATTTTCGGCCGAAGGGAAGCGACGGCGCGGAGATAGGACTGGAGCGACCGTAATTTCTTGCAGCTCCAAGAGGGGGCACCGGGGTGGTCGCCTTGGCCCCCCCCCAGGAGAAGCCCCTCAACCCCTGAATTTTGAAAGAGGGAGGAATGTTTGGCCGGTTTTGCCTCCTCGCATCAAAGGGCTCAACCCCGCAAAACCTAACATCGAATAAAACGAAAATTCCTTTCTTCGACCGCCGATCGAACCGCTGCTTCACGTCTTGTTCGGCAGTTATATTTTTATATTTATTCTCTTTATTATTTATATTGAATCAACGCCGTTCGCGAAAGGGGCGTAAAATCAAATAATGTCAATTAAACGATCTTTTTAATGGATCTTTCGCATCCACAAATACAATTTTGCCATTTTCACGCCATATCCTTGCCGTTGCTAAAGTTTTTTCTTCCGTCCGGGAGCAAAATATTCCCATTAAGGTGGAAATGACGCGATCGCGAGACTTGCCATGTCTGAGGACGTAACTGTTCAAAGGTTTGCCACGCATCCGAGCAACATTGCTTCCGGTTAGGTTCTTTGGAGGGGGTACAACCTCCATGTAACAGTTCTCGAATCGAAAATACGCTCGGAAGCGCAAAAAATGAGGCTCAATGCAGGTTTACGAGACGGGACATCGGAAACTGCGCCCTGCGGTGTTTCCTCTGCTTCTCCTTCGAATGTCGGTCACGGAACAAAGGCGCATTTCCTCTGATTCAGAGCACTCGGGGTCAGGATTTCCGGATTGCAAGATGCTGGAAGATCGAAGTTTCCGCGATCGGGCACAAGACCGGGGAGAGGCGTGCCGCGTTAGTTTTGGCGGCCGTTGTATCTCTTCCACGACACTATGGAACGGTTGAATTTCCGGTTTTTTTTTTTTTTTTTTTGACGACGCTTCCGTCCCGTCAGCAGAGCTTTTAAAGGTTGCCGACCTGCGATCGCTCAAACTCGGGGAAATGATCTTCACAGGCATCGTGGAAGCAACGACAGGTCACGACGCAGAAACCGAACGTTGTCGTTTGGACAATCGTTGCCCTTAATGGTACTCGCCTGGTGATTAAGCAGGCAATAAAATGTGAAAATGCCATTCGGCGACAACTCATTAAAGAAGTAATTAAAATGTGCGCAATTTCCTTGCGCCGTATATCCCTTCCGCAAGCTTTTCTTAGGGCTTTTACGGGGAAATTAGTCATTGCGGCTTTGGGTTTTCCTTCTCTCCCCGTTAAATTGTAACACAATCGAGCTGCATAACGATGTACAAATTAGTTATTCCTGAGCGGGGAACAATTTTGGATTCTTCACAAATGAAAGACAAATATTCATTATGAGGAAAGCTTAAATTTCCGGATCCCTAGGAACCTGTGAGAATCCGTCTGCGGAAAACGTGGCGGAGTTTGAAAGGCTCGCATAGGGGCATCGTTTCCTCGTTCGCTTCGAACAAAGAAAAAGCCAAGAAAATCAGTGAAAAAGCTGCTACCTCCTGTGTGCACTGGGTGCACATAAATAAATGAATTTTCGCAACCACTTTCGGGGCGGAATTTGATTCGCCAGTTGGAGATTTCAATGCTGTCGAACAAGTGGCGAGAGTCGCTCTCTGAATTTCGCTGTCGCGGGCCACCGAGATTATTTAAGTTTGGAGGTGCGGATAAAAAAAAAAAAAAAAAAAAAAAAGAAATCGAGAGAGCGCGGAGCCATTGTGAGGAACGAATGAGCGAGGCATCCTCGAAAAAAAGGACACGTACGGGGCAAAGATATTTGACAGATTAATATGAAAGACCACAAAAGCGGAAAGCGTTCTACCGAAATAAACAAAGAGCGATCTGCCGAACAAGCTCTTGGCATGGAAGCGGCAGCGGTACGTATTTCGGCGGGAAAGCCATCGCTTTTCCGATAGAAAAGAAAAACCGACATGGATCCTGTCGCCGACCCGAATTGCGGTCCCCGTTACGTCGGGCAACCCCCCCGTGAGATCGCTTCCAGAAAAGCGGTGCCGTGCCGTGAAAATCTGCTTCGATGACGATTGACGAGCTTCGGGAGCACAGGAAGCTCGTCCATTCTTCCGGAAACCGCGATATCGGCGTACTATGACATTCCGGGGGTTGAATGCTTCGCGCTTAAGTTGACAGAGTGCCTTCTGCACCCTCTCGCCTTGTCCCCGGGGGAAAGGCTTTGTTCTGTGAGACCGCAGGGGGAGAGGAGGCTGCAGCCTTCCCATTTTCCGGCCCGAATTTCCTCCCGATATACGTCTTTAAAATTTATTTCTTTCCCGGTGGAAAACGAAAATTCTTTTCGTTTGTCGCGTCTTCGAAAAGCGGTTTCCCGGTTTTTCGGCTTAAAATCTTTTCGCCCCAAATTTGAACCTAATCTTGTCTGCGCTTCATGGCGCTGCCGGTCCCGTACGAATGGCACTCCCCGTCCGGGTGCTTTCTTCTTCCAGCGCGAGCCATTTTGCGATTTAAGTCGAAACACCGGTGAAAAATCTTTTCTTACAATTCCTGTATTTACAGCATCAATGTTTGTCGGGACAGCGAAGGTTGAGTTTAAGGTTAAAGTGCGATTCTTTCAGTTGCTGAAAGGCACACGAGCTTTTTTCTTCTTGCCCCGCTTCTGATTTATGCTCTTTAGCGACCGTTCAGAATGGGAATCGGGAAAACTACGGGAAGGATAGAGGAAAACGAGTGAAAACCAAAGAACCGAATGTAAGACTTCGAATCAACTTCTTCGTTCGTTCTCATTTCACACTATGCTATGGACCTCTTTCGTCGTGTAACCCATGCGGGAAGTGCGCTGTCGTAGATGTTCGGCAATGCAAACAGAGAGGATAAAAATTAAAATTTCAAGTCGTATTCTTTCCCGTGTGGGACACCACTGCAATATTCGTCCTTTTGCGCTGCTGGTCTTAGCCAAACGTACCTTTCGATCCATAGTGCCTCACCTCGGTGAACCTTTTGCCCCCGTCCTCGAGCTCCGGTGCACGCCTTCCTCGGTTGCTGTTTGCTTTCCATTCCTTTGCCTGCTGTTCTTCACACTTCCGTTTACACGAGCACACAAATTTGCATTTTCTGCTTTATTTGTTGATTTCCGCTGGCCAACGTTCAACTATTTCCCTTTTTTCCCGCATCCAAAGTTTTGCTTTTCAGCTATTAATTTTTTTTTTTTTCGTTTCTCCGTTTATTCTACTCTCTTCTACACTCCATCACTATGTCGACTTTGTTTCGGGGGCCGTACCAACGAGTCCTTCGAAATCGCTGAGGCACGCTGCGTGTTGGTTTTTTGCCTTGGATCTTTAGTTCATTCTTCGGCGTCGGTGCAAAATTTTGCTCCTCGCAGTGTTCCTCAAGACGTCGCCGTCGAAAAGTTCCTTGTGCGGGGTAGCGCCACCACCATCATTTGCTGGGTTGATGCACTTGGAGGACTCCCGGCCGAAGTTTGACGCGACGTTTTTGCGTGCAGAAAATCCCCGATTTGAGAGTTAGAATTCCAGGCTTTTTGCATAGAATGAAATAATTTTCCGGAACCTTTTTCACGAGAAGAGAAAATTTTGATAATAAATACATAATGAAGCGTTCAATCTGCTTCAATGCGGGATTAAGGATCCGGAATATCCCATTATATTCGTATCACCATCTCTTTTTGCTTCCTTCAAAGCTTGAAACTATTGCAAATATGAATTTCAATTAAAGGTCTTATTACACTTACTTCGAAGGAAAATATTGAAACTCGATAGTCTTAAGCCGTTGACGAGGCAAAAGGATTCTGTAACCTTTTGACGCTTGTTTCGAGTCTTTTTCAGACGGGGCGCGAATTTGCGGGTCGCGATAATCTTACGTGACGACGGCGTTGTTCCGAAGGTTAGGCGTCCTCGCACCGAAATGGAACGTCCCTCGGATTCCTTCCAGAGCGGCGTCGCTGGATGTGCCGGCGGAATCTCCGCCGCGGAAACGTTCGGGGAAGGACATCGAATTCGACCGCGAACACTCGGGGAACGGCGATTTACGTTTCCGGCAATCCGGCAGGGGAAGCAAGCGTCGCGGGTACTTTTGTCGAAAATTGCAGCGGCGTCTTCCCGGCCTTCACCTCCTCCTCCCCCCCCCCCCCCCGAGTAGCACAACCTTCTCGGGACTTTGTCTTTGCAAATAGCGAATCTTAATTTCCATCGCCCGACAGGTAGTACTCCTTGAAGGAGCTCGTGGCAGCGCAAAACATCGACAACCTTGATTAATGCAAATTGAAATCCGATTGTTTAACCAGCGGCTGTAACCTTAAGAGTTGAAGCATCGTCCGGGGACGATCTTCCGGAAGCGAAGTCTTTTGGAGCCGGCGCGGATCGGGCTGTGTCAGAGAGGTTGGCAACGGCGTTCGCCTTTCGCGTCCGGAGATTTGAAAGATGGTTCCTTCCCCCCGGGAAATTCGCCGCACCCGCGCTCGACAACGTCGTGCTTCCGTTCGAGTCGCTGGAACGTTCCGGTTCCGGAAATCTCCGGTTTTCTTCTTTTCGAATCTCGCGGACCGGATGCTTTCGCGTCTTGTCCGATCGCCGCGAGATTTCCCGGACGGAAGACGGAAAATCGATTCCGCCCCGTGCCGGGTCGGCGTCGAATGCCGGGCGCGTCCGAAAAACGCATCCAAAGCGAACTCCGTACCTGGCAATTAGGCGCTGCAACAGAATTTACATTGTTGCGGGGATCGAGGTTGCCCGCGCAAGGAATCGGCCTTCGCCTTGACTCCAGACGAGCAGTTTTCAGGCCCGTTTCCTCGTGATGCAAGCGCTGCCGGTCAACCGGGTCGGGAGCACGGCGGAGGGCATCGCGAACCCGCTGAAAAGAAGCCGAAATCTCGGATTTTTCGTATCAGGAAACGAACAAAGAAAGGAAGAACGACTGAGAGTGAGGCACTTCAAGGAGAACGGCTTTAACACCGCTAAAAATTATTATAATAAATCAAGAAGTGGTTGGCTTGACTCGAGAAACTTAATTCCCTACAAATCGCTTCTAAATCCCTTAATACGATGCCGGTAATCTTCCATCATCATCTGGGCAGCAACATGCAAATTGTATCCTCCTTCCTTCATTAAGGAATTAACGGCGGCAGCGTGAGCGGGGACGCGCAATTTTAGAATTTGCCGCTGCCGTCGCGCGGTTGCCGCGCGTCCCGCCGGCCCTCACCGTGCTCGAATCTGACGAATTCGTCGCGGAAATCCGCGGTTTGCCAGTCGACCGCCTTCGCGGTCCGACTGACCTAACCCGATCCAAACTGGGATCGCGTCGGTTTGAGGCCTTCGCGTCCCGAGGCACCGGACGAAATGCAAAGTTTCGCTTCGGCAAAGCATCCATCGCTGACCACCGTAAGTCGTTTCGCGGATGACTCGAAATCGCGCACGCTTCTTCGTCCGACCCGCAGAGACCGTTTTCCTTAGTCCCGGGAAAAGACTCCGAGGGAAACTTCCTCGTTGCGAAACGTGCTTAATGCACCCCGTACCGGATGCTGACGATGTTGCGGTGCCGGGGGGCAGTCCGCACAGTTTTTCGTCGGGGTGTGCGAAGCATTTCCAACGAGCGCTCACCGCTAAGGAGAGCCTTTCCCCGATCTAACTCATTTTCAGTTTTCGAACCGGAGAGTTTTCCCCCGTATCCCCGGCGGTAAAAGAAGTGAAAATACAGAAGAGGGCTTGATCCGTTTACGTTCGGAGCTACCACGTACTATTGCTCCAACTCTGCGAAGGCGCTCGCAACTTCAATCCTTCATTTGCCTCCCTCGAACGGCGGCCAAACGGAAGACACCACCGGATAAATAAGACCGCAATGCTCTTCTTTCTCGCATTTGCGCCCCTCGGTTCACGGGGTGAGAAAGCGGAATCAAGTTCCGTCAGTAAAACCGCACACGTTTGCTGTTGCTGCACGATTCCCCCAGCTTTTAACGCTGGATTTCCAATCTGACTGCAAGCTAAAAAGGAAATTAATCGCAGATGAAAGGATCGCGAAACTTTTTTGACCCGAGCCCACGTTTCATACATCAGCGAAAATACACCGAGCCCGGGGGGCAAAGATGGAAAATTTTTATCGTCCCCCATGGGCTCCGCACGTGAAGCAGATCGGGAAAAGATTTTCCGAAAAGGAAAAATTGTTTGCGCACCTTTCCACTTTTTTTTTTTTTTAATTAAGCCGAAAAATTGGGTGAAACTTCAGCTGAATATTTTGGCCCCTGCCCGGGATGCTGCGGGAAATGATCCTCGCCACTTCGGTGAGGTCTCTCATTCCGCATGGATGACCCGTAAGCGATATCGAAAGCTCCTTGTTAGATATCGCAGGCATTGTTCGCCCTATAATAGTGCGAACTGACGACAGAAAGGGTTAATTAACTGTTTTCAAGCATTGACGATGCAGGCTGCTCCTTTGTTTCACATCGAGAAAAGGCACCAGTCCAGTTTCAACAAAGGGGATGGCAGAATGTCCTTTGCGTGGGAAGGTTTAAACCCGATAAAATTTCGAATCACAGGTCGAGCTAATTAAGGCGAAGCGACAGCAGAAAACTGGGTACCACCGGGGTTCAGCAGAAATTGGTTACGCGGTTGAAGGATCCCGAAGAAAAACGCCGGATGACTGGTAGGAATTCTCTTCCGGCGAGCAGCAAAACAGAAGTTTTGCATTTTCCCCCGACAAAACTTTGCAGAAGGTTTAAAGCTGCAGAAAGTTTTCGAGGTTCCCCGAACGCGACGGTCGCAACATTCCGTCGAGACGGTTCAGTATCGTACGTCAGAGAATGACAGCGATTCGGCAGCATTTTTTTTTTTTTTTGCGTTCCGGAACGGAAAAGGAACGGGTCGGTTCGCACCGGTCGATCTGCCACCGGAGATCCCGCCGTCGAAGCTCGCGACTTCGGCAGAGCGAACGCGTAAAGCGTTCGGTGAGGGGAGCCGGAGCCCTTGCCCGCTCGCACGTTCGTCGAGCCCGACGCCGAACGTGTTTCGCGTCTCCCTTTCCATCCTTTGTTCCAGTTCCCATTGTTTTGCGGGTCGGGTCGTATTTCTTGCTGGCATTTTAAGGCGTTGCCGAGTCCGAAACTTCGCCGTATAAACGTGTTCGCCGCAATGTCGAAAGATAGGTCAAGGCGGCGATCCAAACTCGCTCTCGAGTTTTCATTTTGCGCCGCTCCCTTTCCGGAGACGGATTTTCGTGGCTCCAGACGCATTTTCTTTTTCCGGGACCGCGAACGCCGTCGCTTCCGTTGCTCCGGCCTCGTTCATCCAGGCGCATGCCGCGCCTCCTTCGCCGGCTTGCCCAGCGCGGGTTTCCCCGATTCTTCCCCCCAATTTTGGAGCCGCGATTCTCTGCCGCGCGAACGGCGTCCGCTCCCGCGTACGACACGCCAGCTGAACGACCATTTAAGATGTCGCCAGAAAGTTAAATTGTAAAATCACATAATTTGATAGTTACCGCAACGCACGATCGCAAATTATCATAGATATGTTTAAATTTTCACGACACAAGCTTCATTGCCGCATTCAGGTTTTTTTTTCCCTGCAACTGACTGAGTGCGAACCTTCAATCTGCCTGCGCTCCTTGCACGATGCCGGGCGCAAGCCTTGGAATTGCAATGCGGATAAATGAAACGCGATCGCTTTATTTCACGTTGCAAACTTTTGGTATTTCCTCCCACCGATGGCTTCCACTCATTTGAATACATATACGTTACGGGATTTCGGACAGCAGCTAAAATCGTATGTGGGAAATTAATAAATGTTTTTTCGTCGGCGTTCTGAGGACCCGAGTTTCGCGTACGTCGTCGTGGAAAGAGACAGACTAATTGCGGTGCCCCTCGGCCACCGTACGCGCCGGTCCCTCGAAGTTCAAAGCTGAACGTGGCCCCAGATGCCGGGGCAGTTATTCGATTATCGAATCCCAATGCGGTAAAACGGCTTCGGGTGGATGCACGGAGGGAATCCGGAGAATGACGCTCGATCGGCTGGATGGTCAGAGAAAAGTTTTCCGATGCTTCGGCTGCTTTTGCCTTCCCATCGCGCTCTCCCTGATGGATCGGGTTAATGAGGGCAGAAAAACCGAATGGGGATCCCGCTCCGAGTTTCCGTTCGAGATGACAAAGAGTTAAGCACCGGGTGGGCTGAAGGAAGGAGCGGTGAGTGCTTTGGATGGTTCAGAATTGTTCCAGTTTTTTAGGACCGAAGTCATTTTGAAATTAAAAAAGGCCCGGGAAAGGAAAAAGGTTTGCACGCCGGGGATTATCTTATGCAGCAGGAACGAACTAATTGTATCAGGATAATGGGAAATCCATTTAAAAAACGGAAAAAGGAGCTTTTAGTTTTTATGGAATACCGCAGAAAAAAAAAAAATTGAGTTATTCCAGAGGAGTCTTGGAACAGAGAGTGCGTTAAATTTTTCAATATGGAGTTATGGAAAACTTAATTTTTAGGGAATTCGCCCCAAATGAGTTTTGCCACGATCCACGACTCCGACGAAGTTTCCACCCGGTTCCACGCTTGCTTAACCTTAACTGCTTTAACCGAATTTTCCGTTCGCATAAAATTTCGTTCTCGGGCTTTGGCCAACGCGCGAAATTTGCTCCGTTTCAGACGAAAATCGCAATTTTCCGGATTAGAACCAAGCGGCACAAAATGAGGGAATAAACCCCGTACGGCGCTTTCGACGCATGAAATCCACGCAGCAGAATGCGGGGTGTGAGACGGACGGAAAAGGGACACCGAGTTCGAAGCAAGCGACGCATCCGATCCCACTGCAGAAGAACGAGGCAGGACTACCCAAGTGTTCGCGGGAGAGCATTTGAAAATTCAGATGCGGGGGCGGGGGGGGGGGTGCTGCCGAATGCACGAAGACGCCTCGGAGGAACGAGGATGATCTGGAGAGGGACCCGTCGGAATGGACACCTCGAACCGATGACCGAGGTGAAGAAACCCGTTTTGCATGGCTCGGGGACCGGCATGTTCGTTCGGCGGTGTCGGTCCTTACCCAACGTCGAGAATCTCGGGGCCGACCAAAATGATGAACACCGCCGGCAGGTTTTAAGTCCCGCAGTCGAAATTTTCAACGGAACGGATCCGCCGGGTCCGTCTTCCGAAGGGCTTCGCCGGCCAGGAGCACCGTTTCAACGGATTTTGTGAAAATCAACGTGGAAGGAACAACCAAGTGAGCGCTTGGATAGGAGCAACAAATTTGGATTGTTGCGCCGCGGATTTTTCCGAATTTTTCAAATTTCAGAGACCCGCGGACGATTCTCCTTCACCGAAGCTTCGTGCGTCAGTGCGGGATCGATCTAAAATGACGGGTTTGGACCTCCTCCGGTAATGGATGGGACGGAATAAATCTTTTTCGCCTCCGTGAAAAACCCAAATCTTGCGATGTCACGCAGGAAGCATAAAAATTAATCCCCGGCAAATGGACACCCATAATAAATTGTTATTTTCGGCGTCTTCCTTAAAGGCGGAAACAAAAACCTTTCTCTCGCTTTCAGGTTTTTCTCTTCGTCCGGACAATCAATCGCAGAAGGCGAGTCCAGACCTGGCAGATCCGTAAATCAAAAAAAGGATCAGAAGAATGAAAGCCGATTGTTATACGGGAGCCGTTCGCACCGGGTTCGTCACCTCTGAGCCGGCGGAAAAATCCGTTCGAATTTTACGAACGTGCGACGGCCATGATTTCGGGGAGCCCTCGCTTTTAGCGTCGGAATTTTTTCGCGGATCGACCATCGACCGGAAAAGAACTTGGGTTTCAGAAATGATGGGTTTCGGCAGGTATCGGCTGTTCGCAATTTTCCGACCGGGGGGGGGGGCGATTTCTAAAGCTAAAAGACGCGTTGAATGTTGATCGGAGGAGGTGGGAAAGGAAAATACCAAGTGACACGGGCGAGCTTTAAACACGGCAGTGGACGCAAATGTCTGGTCGGAGGCTGCTGCCGGCGCAGGACTTGGTAGAGGCAGCAGGAAAGGGACGAGGATCGTTCCGCGAAAGCTTTCGCCAGGTTCCACGCTGTTGGATTTGCGAGGATCGCCGATTGTCGTTCGGAACCTTGCATTTTGCATCGCGGTCGGGGTGAGACCCGAGATCCGATTACGGATGCCATTCGAGAAAACGCATTTCAAACGGTTGGGTGTATCGGCCGCGAGGTTTCGGCGTGCACGAAGCCGAACCTCAAAGCGCATGACGAACGTGATCTCTGACAGAGAGAGCGAACGAGTTCCAGTCTGGATTTTGAAGACTCGAAAACGATGTGATATGTATTTTAACAAATTTCGTTCCAGGTTCAAAGCCCCTCCGGATCACTAAATTAAAACCTGTCCCGGCGAGGAACAGGTTGAAGGACCGCTGGAAGATGCCTCGTGGCGAGGCAAGTTTTGTCAATTGAATCCAAGAGGAAAACGCAGAATCCCTGGATGATTGACCTGGTTCCTCGTCCAGATCGGGGGTCCTTGCCTTGCCGAACCGCCGTTCGAGACCGCAGCGTTTTCTTGGGCCGAAGCAACTGCGAGCGGGGAACGTAATGGATCAGGCCGTTCGGACGAAAGAGTCCCTCTGGAACGGAAAACCGAGATGGAACGTGTCGCGGCGAACGAGCCGCGCTGGATATTGCCCTTTTTCCCCGGTCGCAAGGGTGTTTTGGATGGCACGTACGAAAATGACTTTCCTCGCCAAGCGAACGAATCGCAGTTCGAACGGCCTGACCGGTTCCATCGCATCTCCGACGAATTTGCACGAAGCAGACGCGCACAATTTCAAGGGTAAATTCGCCGCGGATTCTGGAAAAACGCGATTCGAATCTTTCCGGCGTCGGGACGGCCTCGCTCCCGGGTCATCGAGCGGTTCGGGAGGTGTGTGAACTCCCCGCGGAGACGTTCACCGACGCTCGAGCCCGCATCGAAGGAACGAGAAAATGCCTTTGAAAAGATAACGCAAATCGAAAAGGGTTTCCGGATGAAAGCGTCGAAGGTTTTTTCTCCAGTTCGCGGATGAGATCTTCCGCTTCCGGTTCTGCAGCGGGAACCGAAAGCAGAAAGAAAACGCGAGAAGCAAAAATGCCTCGCTGGAAACAAATTAAGAAACGTTTTGTTTGCGAACCGGAAAGATTTATATTTGATGGCTCGCATTTCCGGTGCTACCAACCTTGACATGATTTCTTTGTAAAATAAAAAAAAAAAAAAAAAAAAAAAAAAAGTTCCTTTTCCCCCCCGCGTTCGGCTCCGTTCGCCCGTCCCCCAAACGTTCGAAAAACGCGACTCCGCCGCTCTTAACCGTCAAACGCTCCAAATAAATTCCGTCTCCGCGTTATCATTTAAATAAATAAACGATTATGGCGTTCGGTTTACATAACTCGAGGTGGGTTGAGCCCGTTGCAACTGCGAACGTTTCACCGCTACCCGATCCTTTTGTTGTCTGATCGTTTGCCCGCGGAAAAGCCACGTTGAAGTCGCGTCTTCGGTCCGCCGTCCGGAAGCCGAGCGGGAGTGACGCGGTTTCGCGCTTCCGATATCGGGCGGTGGAACTTCCGGGAAAGCAGCAAGCTTCGACTGCATTCGAGACCCCGGCGAACCGTAATGTCTGTCACCGGCAGGCAGCACGACGGCGGCCTTTTATCGCGGTTTCGACGCTAGCTGTCCGCTTATTCGGCTGCCGGATCGGACGCCGAACGGACAGAAGACGAATTTGCAATGGCTCCCGAACGAAGCCTTCGATATTCTTTTTTTTCTTTTTACGCGAAAGAGCTTTTCAGTTTCGTTTGTCGCCGCATTCAGGTCTCGAAACGCGGGGAAATTTCAAGATTTCATACTCGATCCTGCTGCT
Source organism: Ricinus marginatus (assembly GCA_028565995.1). Lineage (NCBI taxonomy): Eukaryota > Metazoa > Arthropoda > Insecta > Psocodea > Ricinidae > Ricinus > Ricinus marginatus. The sequence goes on along the minus strand of JAOWBB010002741.1, from coordinate 17,369 downwards.
TAATCTTCTACTCATTAAAGCTCTCACGGTTTCTTCCTCTTGAGTCGATGATTAATTTATATCCCTGCGGCCCTCCGAATTTCCTTTCCCAAAGGAATCCCTCTCAGCATTTCCCTTTTCCATTTTCCCTTCGCATTTTCTCCCCGTATGAAGTATCAGTGGTTGATCGTTTAAGCAAACCTTCTATTCTATTACCTTTTCAAAGGATCGTTTTGTTCCTTTCTCAAAGCTCGCGAGATCCCCAAGATCGTAATTAGTTTTGCGGTATTAAAAAAAAAAAAAAAAAAAAAAAAAAAAAATAACCGAGCCCTTTGCCGAACCTTTTTTGCCGCCATTTTCCGTTCTGGAAACCCCATCCCGCGGCAGAGCTTTTCCCCTTGGCTGCCTGCTCCGCGGAGTCGACAGGTACGAGGAAGCGCTGACGCGGGGCACCTTTAACCAAACTCGTTAAATCTGTTCCGGATTTTGTCGTAAAGGACGTAAACCGATGCGTCGACAGCGGAAGGCAATGATACCGAGAGGGCCACGGAGCTTCGTCAGCGAAGACGTTTTCTTGCATCAAACATCTTTTAAAACTTTTACTTTTAAGAACAGATCCGGATAATTTATGCTCGATCATGCTTTTTTACCGTTTGCACGCATCACAATTTGATATACATGCATATATTTTTTTTCTCTTTCCCTAAGCGATCTTGCCCTGATCAATCATCGCGATTGTTCATTTCGGCAGCGGAGGATTCGGGCACTCACAATCGCAATTTGATTCGCATGGAAAACTGCTTTTTTTTTTTTTTTTTTTTTTTCCGTGCGCCAGCTCCGAAACAGACGCCTCGGAAAGTTGAATGTAATGTCATTTTGGTTGGAGCAAAGGCGAAATGAGAGAAGGTAAAAAATGAAATTACTCACTTTCGGCCATCTCCAACTAACGTCAAAGTCCGCCCCGGAGGCAGAAGAAAGTACCGTACGATTAGACTTAATCTCAAATTTTAATGGGCGGATCAAAAATTACAATATCAAACGCATTTTGGACTTGTTAAATGGAAACTCTAAGACTGGATGAGATGAGATGAGATGAGAAGGAAGCAGAAGAGTCTGCGGTTGTAAACAACCTTCCGCTCTCGAATTCTAAAATTATGAATGGAAACTTCCAGATCGTACATGAGAGGCCTTGCGAAGGTATTTTCGAAATGTGAAAAAACGCCGTAAACATTTTGTCTTGGGAACGCGAGCTCTTTGATATGTAGCTGCCCTGTCGAGCAAACAAATTGCGATTAAATACAATAAACTTTGTGAAATACATGTTATTATGTATATATATATATATAATCGGAGATTCATACTTAGGGTTTGAAATATGTAATTAAGAAGAGCCTGCGGCGTAACCACCTTGGAAATCGGTTTCCAATTTCGCAACAGCAAAAAAAAAAAAATTATCCTTCAGGCATCGGGGAAGATTTTGTGGAAGTGGAAGACAATCTTAAAACTTGATCAAGTTTCTCGGGAGAAGTCACCGGGGGATTTGGGAGAGATCATCAAAATAACCGGTTGAAAATTTTCCGGGGGAAAATCTCCCCGTGAAAGGGGGAGGCCGCGGGAGGACGGTCCGAAGTTGCCGAACCTCCCAGAAGAGAAGCCAGATCGCGGAGAAACGGGAAGAAAATCCACCCGCGGACCGCCGAGTCGGGGACAAAGAATTTCGCACCGTAACCGAATGGCAAACGGCAATGAACTTGGGTCGTTGGCAAGACTGCTTAAGGAGAGCTCCGACCGATCGCGCTGATTGGAGTCGTCGTCCCGGAGCTCGAAATTTGTCCAAGTGGCTCTCCGTCTTGCACGGACATCCTCGGTTTGGCGACGGTCGAAGGACCTCCCGATACGGCGTGAGCCGAAGACCCTAAACTCGAAAAAAAGGACCGAAGGATGCGTTGGACACCCGAATTCGGGGATTTACAACGGGGCCCCGGGCGGCCGGCGAAAGGGCCCCCGAGCGATTCGGCACGAAAAATTCTTCCCCTTTCAAAATGGTCCCGTCCGTTCCGGGGCCCGCGACCGATTTTCCCCCGACGACTCTCAGGTACCACTACGGAAGGTGGATGCGAGCCTCCCTCTCGCGCCGCACATTTCCTTTGCAATAAAATTCTTCCGGATTGAATGAAAATCCGACGCCTGCGAAAATGTCCCGCCGCTCGGTGCTTCAGCGACTGCTGCCACTTGCTGCCCTTATTTTCAGTTTTCGAGATCGTAACTTCCGGTCACAAACCCGGTTCTCGGCGGATCGAAGCGATCGCCCGAACGTGCGTCTGCCCGCCACGAGGCGTGCAGAGCATCCCGCCATCGTCCTCCCGCGACGAGGGCGCGACCGAGCCGGTCCCGGATCCGTGGATCGAAGGAATCGGACCCGGCCCCGGGTCAAGGAGATCCAAAATCGTCGCTTCGCGAATTGCTGCTGCAGCATGAGCCGGCTAAAAGGTAAATTTCGTTAATAAACTTATTTTGGGACAGTGCATGGTCGGAGTGAGCTAACGAGCCGCGAGTTGGTAATTGGCAGGCCCATCGGGAGCAATTTAAGGCAAGAGAAGGAGCGAAGGCAGAGTTAGGGCGAAAATGAGGCGGCGGAAGCCGCCGATTAGTGCAGCGTTGTGTAATTCAAGTTTCTGCGGCCTCTGCGCCGCGTTTGCAATGACGAATCGCGAGGCACCGCAGCGGCGGGAACCATCGCCGTCCCGGTCCTCGGCCCAAAGCTCCTTCTCCCCGGGAACGGCAGGGGAAGGTGCTCCGTCGCTGCGGTGCGACCGCACGGCAAGAACAAAGGAAACAGAAAGTGAAGAAACGGCCGAGAAGTACTCTCCCGACCTTACAGACGGTGACATAACACAAAACAAATGTAATTGAATTGCCTTGAAGTGAATTGAGGTAGGCCAAACGTGGAGTTTTACGTATGGGAAGAGGCCATCAAGGATTTTCGCGTGTTGCTCTCTTCTTGTGCGACCGAAGGCGCTGCTTTGTGGGCTGCCTTCAACGCGTGCAGGACGCGATGCGAGCAGGTAGAGATATTTTGGAATTTTAAAGTTCGCCCGGATGGGGCGCGATCCGAAATTTCGGCGGGATTCATTTTGGGGTGATTCCGAGACAACCCCCGCAAAACGTACGATTCGGACCTTAGCTCGGTGGTGATGCGATTCCTCTTCGCGGAGGCAGCCTCTCGGTGGCACCTCTCCTTTCCTTCGGGGGGCACCGGCGGCATTTTCCTTCCGCTTTCGCATACTCGTGAAATGCGGCAGAGGGGTTTCTTCCTCTGCCGAACTGGCTCGCTCGGACTTATTCCTGTCGCTACCGGTTGCCTCGGACTTTTCTGCTCGTTTCACATCGCTCTTTGCTCCAAACTTTGATTCGCCTCCGTTCCCTGCCCGTCTTGGTGACGGTGGCGGAAAGGATTTGCGAGGTGCGAGTCCGCGCTTTTTCTCCGTGCACAATTTATCCCTTCTTGCTCTGCGCGGGACCGATCCATCGTCCGGCTGATCATTTGGGGACGGCATTTCTCTCCTTTCCCCGGAAAAGCGGCGTGCCATGATGGAAAAAGAATAATTTCATCTCCGAACGCCTCGGATATTTTGTGCCGACTTTGATTTTATTAAGCATGCATCGCATTCCGCAGTATTTTCCGATACCAATAATAATTGGTACCCATCTGTTGTAATGCAAGTCATAAAAATTAATTTATTGAAATGGAATTTTTAGAGAATTGAAATGAATTTTTTGGCTCAATGGGGAGGAATTTGCAATTGTAAAATATTTTCGTCTAGCAGGCATTCCTGTTGGGGGGGCGTGGGGGGTGGGTGGGAAAGGGTAAAACCGACAGCTTCAAAGAAATGATGAGAATGATTGAATTGAGCGAGAGAATGAATGTTTTTAAAAAAAGAATTGAAATATTTCGGTTGCGCGAGTGAACAAAACGACAATGCCGAACGAAGCTGCATTTAGTGGATTGCTTCGCTTCTACTGCAGACGGAAACCTGACTGATCGTCTGATCGCAAATTGATCTCTGTAATTTATTCGGAAGAAAACCGCGGAATTTGGTTTGTCTGATGGATCCAAACTCGGTTAACTTTTAACGTTCCTTAACGATCCGCGCAACGCTATCCCAAAGACGTTCGTTGCTGTCCCGGGGCCGCAGAGATTGTCCGCCTAGGAAGGGCGGCGTAGCGGTCTGACGAAGGGGTGTGAAATGGTGAAATTGACCCAAGGTTCGATCTCCTTGCCGGCAAGCCAAATGCTAAGGTGATCTTCGGCGATCGGGACGTTCAGACCGACCGGAATCTTTCCAGGATTCCCGGGCTTTCCATCGGAGGACGTCCCGCCCTCGACTCCAGATACCGGTTTTCCGTAAAAAGCTTCCTTCCCCTGCATCTCGAGACTTCTGGCAGTTTTACGCGGAGGTTCGGTACGAACCCTGCGGGCCGTCCGCTGCTATCCAAATGCTTGCTTAACCGCATCCTTAAATTATGGAAAAACCTTGCCGTAAAAACGCTTTTGGAATTCGAATTATAAGGTCCGATTAGGGAAAATTGTGCTTTAATAATATCATAAATATTTGACGCCTGTTATGAACCTAATAAGCAACAAAGTTTTGCTTGTATTATAAAAAAAAAAAAAGAAAAATAATTTCCGAAAATGGTTTTTCCATCGATTGCCTGTCTTTTTTCCTTTAAAAAAAAAAAAAAAAAGGTTTTTGATAGGTGGAAGTTCAAACACCGGAAAATAAGCAAAGCCACATCAAAAATTTAACGCTGACAAATAAAAGAAGGCTCTGCGAGGTTGCTGTTTGACATGCAAGGAAAATAACCGATTTTCCCATCATCGGCGACCCGAGAACATAAACGAATCATATAACGCGGGGCTGTTTCTGCGCCCCGCCGACAGCCCTTGCTTGCAGGGAAAGATCTTCGCGGGGCGTCTCCCGCTGGTTTCGAACACCGGCAAACAGCAGTTCTAAGCTGCAGCAGAAGAAGAAGAAACAAGGAATCAGCGGATCGGAATGTCACCAGACCGACGAAAAAGCCTTACGGCTTCCTTCGTATCCGGGGGGGGGGGGGGCACTTCAGCGCCGGCAAAGGGAAATTTTCAAAATAAAATCAAGCGGATCGATACCTGCAGTCTCCCGGAGAGAAACCTGGGCTGCCACGGGTAATGAACCGCGCGAAGGTGCGGTTAGTATCTTTTACGAGCTGCTCGCGCTTCACCTCTTTGACGTCCCTCTCGCCATTGCCTTGGATATTCCCGAGGTTAAGGTTCACATTCAATTTTTTTGACGGTGAAACGCAGTTCCCCGACGCGGCAAGGATACCGATCCGTAAACGGATTCGAGATCCGAAAACCAGGCACCGGAACAGCCGGGGACCTGACTCGGTCGCCTCGAGCGCGCAACCAACTTTCGTACCTCGTCTCCGGCCAATCTTATTCCGATGGGCGCCCCACCAAAATTGAGTCATCGAGATGGCTTCGTTAGCGTCTTTCCTCGGGAACGTTTTTTTCTTTTTCCACCGACAATTTGGGAAATTATCGCTGAACGCGGACCGAGGCCCAGGCATTTAATTTTGTTAGTGTAAACAAATTTTAAAATTTTAATAGCTCTAACATTTAATTTTCAGTGCAAACGTTTAATTTTGCCGGCGCTGAGAGATCCGTATCGCGCCTTTCACACACTTTCCGTTTATGCAGGTTTTCGAAGCAATCGAGGTTTCTCCGGCAGCCAAGTGTGGGATCCCTGCGGGATAACCGCAAAAAACCGGTGCTCGCGGACGTCCGTCTCCGCTTCGGATGTCGAAATCCGAAATTTTGCCGGTCGCTCGAAATTCATCCGCTTTGCCGATCTGACACGGTAAAAAAATCATAGCGCACTTCAAAACCACCGAAATCCGGATGGTTCGCGGACCGAAGATGCGGAAAATACGTCCGAAAAAACCTGGAAAGGTTAAGATGTCACCGAGAGGAGGGCCTGACGGTGGTCGGATAATCGCGGGGAACGTAAATTATCTTAGACATGCGGTTCGGCCCCACGATTTTCATTATAAAATGAATATAAAGGGCGTAATTTCCATCGCCAGCCATACAAAACTTTGTCCCAACTGGTTTTTCCTCACAGTTGATCAGGAAAATGGCTTTCTTTCCGTGCGCCGTGAATGCAGGTTTAAGGTTGATGACCATCACCGAACACATTCCGCACCGGCTGAGTTAAGCGCAGGAAGATTTTGCCGGGAAAAAGCGAAAAACCGTTTCGGGACGCGGCGAAAACTGCGACGCAGTTCTCCCTCAAGTTATTCGGACTCCGAGAAATGTCCACCTCAGCATCCAGGCGGATGTTGTACCGCACTGCAAACATTTTATTTGCTTTGCCATCAGGTCTCAAAAGCAAATTTCCGTTTCCGATGGATAATCCTAAATTTGAACTTTGGAGATCGCCAGGCGAGGATACCTTGAACGGTCCAAATCCAAGGGAGTCCGCATTAAAATTAATCCCCGCAAACATTAGCGGGGAAAATATGGAATGAAAGCAGCATTTAAGAGAATTCCTGCCGTCTCTTCTGCTCTCCGCCCAATCCAATTCTTTGTTCTCGAATGGGTCGTTTAAGCGTGAAACAGCAAAAACTAACTTCAAACCTGAAGTGTTACATATCTGTTAACGAATAGCCGAATTTCGAATCGAATTCCGACAGTGGCGATTTCGGACAATGCCGAACTGACTCGGCGCGTCGACCTCGGCACACTTCTTGCGACAGCTTTGGTGCTGTCGAAGAAGTCAGACCCAAACGGAGACTCGCCAAGGTATCCTTCCGCACTTAAGAAGTTGGTTGTGGCGTGGGTCGCCCGATTGCTTCGGCCCGTTTTCGAATGTCCGGGCGACCAAAAGGTAGTGCGCATTTGCGCGAATGTGCGCAAATTCGGAAAAAAAATTCTGGCACCCGGGCAAAACTCGAAATCGGCGACGTATCCTTCGATTCCGCGGCAAGAAGCTTGGGACTCCCCCAAGAGCGACCGGGCAAGAAAAGAAATCATTTTTTGAACGTCCAAATTTGCAATTCAAACATTTCTCTTCGAGCACGCGGATCCGAGCGCGGAAAGGAAAGGCGGTGGCCCGGCCTTAGCTCGTTATGCAGATGAATTTATGAAAAGTTTAAACTTTGCCTTGGGTTTCCAACGGCGGAAGTGCACCGAACGCCGTCGCTTAGGCCCGGGGTGGGCCGTCGACAAACCGTCGGATCCCGTCCCTTCCGGAACACTCCTGCGGGTTTCTCCGCGCTCGGACCGTCACCGGCGACGCGTGCACCGGGCGCACCGTGGAAACTCGAAAAGTGAGCCGCTAAAATCTGGGAAAAGCGACGGCGAACGGGTTTCGGTCGCCTCCTTCGCGGATCGAAATATCTCCTCGGGCATCTTCCCGCTTTCCATGCAAAACGAGACTCGCGAAATCGGGAAATCTTTGCCGAGCAAATAATAAAAAGGCCCCGGACGCATGTTCCGTTGGATTCGCCTGCGAAGCCTCCCAAGCAAAGGCAATAACCTCGGGGAAGGGAAAACTTTGTCTTTACCGCCGTCGAACAAGCACCGAAACGCGGCGAGGACCGCGGTGTTTCCCCTGCGAAAGCGCCGCCTCGGAGCGGCGGCGGCGGAAAATTTTCATTTTCCATTTAGGACTTCGCGACGGGTGACGTAGAACGGTTCCGCTGTCTGGCCCGGGAGGAATCCCGATGGCAAATTGCTCGAATTGCCGGAAGGCGCGTTAAACGTTCGCGGGAGCGCTCGAAATGGTCATCACCCACGCATCTCGGAGGCTCCGCGTGACCGTGAAGGGAAATGACGAGCAAAAATAGATTAAACATTTAACGGGTCATTTGGGGATAAAAAGTTTCTCCCGCCCGATTGCCTACTTTATGTCTTTTGTTATTGCACCCGCCATTGTTTCCCTTTTATCCCCTATCTACGGGATTTGTGTATTTCCTTTTACAGCTGCGGTCGTAATCTGCAGCTTAGGGGTGTCCACCCTGCTCTCCCGGAAATTAGAACCGAAAATCGGAAACGGTGCGTTTTCCGAAGGTCGAATAAATGCCTTTTCCGTTTTTTCGAGATCCCACCGAAGGCGAAGCGAAAACCGTTGCGCCCTTAAGTGGCGAAACGGGGAAAGGCTAAAAATCCAACGCGATTTTTGCATTAAACCAAAGTCGGACTCAACGATTTTCGATCAGTTTTCAGATTGACTGCAAAAGTGTAAAATATTCTGGTTGCATCAAGGAAAGAAAATGTTAAAAAAAAAAAAAAAAAAAAAAACCATTAAAAGATTGTCGTAAAACTCTCGGCCAGATTTATTAGCTCTTTTTTAAACTGTAATGATCTTTTATCACTGCAGGGGAAGAGAATTTCATTAGAAAGAATTCAAAGATCTTATTAGTTCTTTGTCATTCATTTTCAGTTTAATGAAAATTTTTTTTAAAACTTATTAAATAAAAGCATTGAGATACGATAAAATATTTTTGTTTACGCCTCTTTACGAAGTGCTCTCGTTCGAGTTCGCCGGAGGAGCTTGTATCGATAAATCGGACGCCCGAAAGGGCCGTGCCACGAGCCGAGTGTTTCGCCCGGAAATCGCTCGGGGGCCCCTGTTTCGGCGGAAGTTTCCCCGGTCGAGATTCGAACGTCCAAAGCGAGATGCCGACGGCAGCGTGCGGGGCACTTCGTAACGAGAGGATTTTCACTTATGACCAACCGCATTTTCCGGTATCCGAAGGAGGATCCGCCTCATGTTTGAATGTAAAGGCGTGCGTTCGGTTGCCCGCGCCCGTTCTCTTTGGCGCTTCGTCCGCACCCGAAAATGAAATTTTTTTTTTTTCCAAGATGGAGGAAGGAAAAAAACTGCAAAGCGACGAAGCCCAATTTCCCGACCCTTTTTTCCCGGCAATTTTACGCGCTCTCGGCACCATTTGCCGCGGTCTTCACTGCCGGAATCTTTTTTTTTTTTTCCCCCCCCCCCGAGTCGCGAATCGATTTTGACTTTCATCCGCCATCCCGATCGGATGCGGCCCCCCCCTCCCCCCGCCCTTTGCCGCACGCGGAAAACTCGCGGAAAGCAGCGAGATCCCCCTTCGAAGGAGCGGAAAAATCAGGATGAGGTCGCACCTGAAACCTGACGCGAAGACGGGGTGGGGGAAAAATCACACCTCGGACGTGTCCACATTCCGGAAAACGAATGCGGCGGCTCCTCGGGTCCGCGTCAACCCGTTCTCTTCGCTCCTGTCCGTTCCCGAGGAGCGGCCGTTTTGCGGGCCGTCGACAAGCGACGAATTTCCCTGCGCTCTGGAGGATCAAACCGAGAATATCGAAAGCGAAATTATATTCGTGGGAGTATTTTTAAGAGGAGAAAAAAAAAAAAACCGACGTGGTATCAGTCGATCGAATGAAGCTTTTCCCTTTCACAAATAAGAAAACGGCATGGATTTGAGTATGTCACATTTGATTTTGAGAATTTTCGTTATTGAAAATATTGCGGTCCAAATATTCGGGATTCCAGTTTTTTTTTTTTTTTTTTAAAACATGTCCAGAACATTCTCCGTGGATTTATATCCTTTCTTGTATCGCATTTTTCCGCTTTGTCATGAACGGAAAAAAAAAATTTAGGTTTTTATAAAATCTTATTTTTTTTTTTAAGAAATAAAACCCTGAGAAAAATGCGAAATGTCAATCTCTCGTGTGTCAATGTGTAATTTTTATTGCCGGCACCGGAGACCTTAATAAAAACGGAATTAAAATTATACGAACATTCTTGTGCAATAAAAATCCTGTCTCTAAATTTCAGAGATTTTCATTCGGCGTAAAAATTACACTTTCAGATTTAAGGTGACTGACAATTACCTTTGCTCGAGGCGTTTAGCGTCTTTTCCCGAGGGCGGCGTCGTCTCCGGGGCGCGAGAGGAAAAATCCGACGGAAGCGACAGACCGCACTTCGCACGCGAGCGACAGTGCTGCTGCAGCTGCAAACTCCGCGCAGGTACCTGCGGCGGGGGGGGGGGGGTGGGGGGGTTGAAGCGTGCAAAACTGACGGATGGCGCGCTGAAATAACGCGATCGCGACATTTTTGCTCGCGGTTTTTCCATCCAGGTACGAGTTGGACGCCGCCTTCGGGAAAGGAAATCGAGGTCCGGTCTTTTATCGCAAGTTTTTCCGTCCGGGAACGGCCCCCGCAGCCTTTTCCCTTTTACTCTCTCTAATTCGGGAGCCATTAAAAAAAGCCTTGTTCGGGTTATTAAATCGGTGAATATCAATGAGCGGGTAAACGCTGTTGGATGCTTCCTGAATCTTCCTTCGGATGCCTTTTACGCTCTTTGTCGCGACTGCCCGCCACGTTCCCGTTCGTCCGCATGCAACCGGAGGTTCCTTCGCCCGTGCACCGTTGCCTTTTCCCAGAGTGGGCTCCGTGGCACCAGGTAAAAAGATTTCGGCCGCCGCAGTGCACCTCCTGCTTCCTTTAAGATCGGAAAATGTCATTTGCTCCCCGAATGCTCCCTTTCCTTTCATTTTTTCGATCCTTAGCGTTCCTCCCCGATTTTGTTTTAGGAGGCTTCGTCGTAAGGATCGCGATCTTAAAAATCGCTTCGCGAGAAACGAATTTCCGATGCATCTTCTGCGAGACTTGAAACCGCTTCATTTGGAAGCATTTTTCGAAGTGAACAAAATCGCGTCGTCGATCAGGTTCGTACCTTGTCGGATATGATTAATCTCGCGGCGCTTCGGATAAAAGTTTCCCTTTTCTTTTTTTCCTTCTTTTATTCCATTTACGGAGAAGGCATCGTAGCAGAATCAAATTCGACACAACGTAAACTACTAAACGAAGCAGTATCTATAAATGTTATGTGCTTCCACATCGCCAACTTCAAGTTCAATTTTAGAATTTAACCGAATGAACGGGTGAACGAGCCCTGTAACGTTATAAGCGTTATTCGAGTGAGACTTTCTTTCGCTTTTCCATAAATACCGTCTTTTTCGTAGAGTCCCGCTCCAGCATCGAAGCCCCACCTATGTCGGTGCACGGCGGCAATTTCCCTCGAAGCCTGGTTCAATCACAAATCCATTTCGCTAAGTGCGAAAGAAGTCGCCTTTGAGGAAAACACGGGGAACGGTAGAAGTCGTCCCTGTAAATAACGCTCCGACCGCCATTGTGTTATGGTACACAATTACCTGGCAATAAAAGCTTTGTTTAGCTTCGACGATTTCCACGTACGAACAGGAATGCGATGTGGCCAACTGACTGGATTAAAATGGAAAATTATCCCCGGAGAACTGCATTTGAACATGAAGAATGGGAAATAATGAGCGAGCATTAATCAGGCCGCACTCGTTAGTCTCGAGTTTCAAAACTCGAGTAATTACGCCAGGTTTTTGCCCAATATTTTTAATGCCCGAGCAATGAATGCGGGAAAACAGCGAAGGAGACGGAGGGGGGGGGGAGGGGCGGAAAAAAAAAAAAGGGCAAAAGGAACGGGATTCGGAAAGTCACGAACGATCGAAAGGGGTAGGAAGAAGGGCGAGATCAGTGATGGGATTTCTTTCTAATACGAAAAAAACAAAAAATAAAATCTGCAGAAAGTAAATTATTAAACTCACTCGATGGAATTTCAAAAACCCCCCACGGGAACGGGAAAAAGCGCCCGGTTTTTAAATTCTGGAAAGTTCCACGAGGAATATTGACGGATCCCCGTTTCGCCAATACGAGGGCTGGCCCGGGGTGAGAAGCCGAAACGAGATTTAAGTTTACCGAGCGAAACGTCGGAGGGGACCGCTGCTCCCGAAGGTACGGCGCCGGACAAAATTCGAACAAGCCAATTACGTGAAGGAAAAGAAAAAATATGTAATGACTGGAATCGCACTCGATTTTCGCGTTCGTCGCGGATGCCCGTCTTTAAGGTCTGACGTCCGCGCACGGAGCGTCCTCAGGTACGGAATGTTTCGGGAAAGGCAAAATCGAAAAGGAGCAATCTCCGGGCGGGGGTGGGGGGGAGGGAAACGCCGAAGCCGCCTCAGTTGGACGACGGCTCGAGCCTGGTTCGCCCCGCGCCGGTCCGAAGCCCCTCTCCGGAGGCCTCGATCCTTCGCCGAAAAGCCTCGGTTTTTTAACCTCGGAGAACGGGGGTGCGTGGAAAGCTCCCGGGAACTTTCGCAAAAGGAAAAAGAAAAAAAAAGAAAATTCCGCTTCGGGAAATTTTCCGCAGCGAAAAATTTTCATTACTCCCCCCCCCGTATCTCCCCCACTGTCGTCGGACCGAATCCAGGCCTGGTAACTTCCGCACCCAATCGCGGGAAGCGTTTCCGATCCCTCGTTTTCCCGTCGGTGAAAAGGTCAGTTCGAGAGATCGCAAAAGCTGCAGCAACCCGAAGGATCGCATTTTACGCGGCGGGAAACTTCTCGGGTTTTCGGGTTCCCGCATGTACACACGCACGCACACGCACACACCCTCCCCCCCCCCCCCCATCCCGGCCGATCTGCCGTCGGCATCTGAGCTCGGAAAATAAAGAAAAATGGCTTTGGAATAATATAATTTTTCACTAAATATTTCACTTTTCTGTCTTCGGCCGATATTATTTAATTGAAAAGATAAAAACTCTAAACGAGTGCCATCGTTGAAATTGTTTTCACTTCACGGCAGTTAAAGATACAAGCAGCATGTGAAATTAAACAATTGTCTTTTCAAAAAAGTAATCCGCTCAGTGTATAGTTCGCCATTTTAATGCAGCATTAACGACGTTTATATTTTTTAAATTATTTAATTTTATTTTTTAATCGAAACGAGGTGGAGCCTTTGCTTGTTCAATGTTGGTTTACTACACGGTACGAGTTTTAAGTTCAGGCGAATATTTCGCTCATTTGTCGGAGTCAATCTTTTAAAAAAAAAAAAAAAAAAAAAAAACAATGACAAAATATAATAAATATTTTTCATTACGTAAGGTAGCAAAACCAATAGCTAAAAGGAAGTATTAAAATGTTTTCTTTCCGGGTTTTGGATGCAGAAAACGAATTCGGTTCGGAATCCAATTCAAATTTCATAATGTAAAACGTTTCGATAGGTCTCGTTCAAAAAAAAAAAAAAAAAAGATGAGTCAATCAGAAGCTCCACATAAATGTACTAAAAGTTTAATGATTATTCCGCTGTAAATATGATACAAAGAGATGTATAATTATGTGAAGTAATATGAGTTACAAGCTAATTGTGGAAAGTTAGATAATAACAAAATTCCGTAAATTGGCCACGATTTTGTGTTGCGTATTGGGATCGTTGAAAATGCAAAGCCGGAATACGTGTTTGGCTTCATCAAAATAATTTAATTTAATATTCCGTTAAAATTTCAATCGGAAATTTTTCCTACGGCTTCCATCTTAAGCCATTTCGCTTTCCTGTCGGGGCGTTCGAACCGGAAAAGGCTGCTCTGCCCTTTTTCTCTGCGCCTGCCCCTCGGTTTTCCCGGGCTTTTCTCCCGCCGTTCCTTTCCTTTCCCCCCGTTCGGGTACCTGGGGGCGGACCGTCGACGCATCTTGAACGCCGGGATTTCGACGTCCCGAAACGTGCCATCGGATGTTATTAAGCCAATCCATTGTTTTTTTTTTTTTTTTTTTGCCGCGCCAGAATGACCGGCGCAATTTATCCGAACCTGTCGCGCAGAGGCGGCAAGATCTTTTCCCGAGCTTTTCGGTCTCTCGTAAACCTCTGTCGGAGTTTCCCAGTCGGGGTACTGCCCCGGACCGAGGACCGATGCATCCGAAGCGAAGGCCCATCGGGGCAGTCTAAATCAATGTTAAATATTTGCTCGCCATTCTGATTTTTATTTTGCTGTTTGCACTTTCGAGGAAAATTTTTATTGCAAACATCTTATGTCATACGTTGCTGCTGAAATTTTTTTTTTTTTTTTTTTTTTTCAAGTCAGGCAAAAAACGGAAAGTACAAGTTACCAACCGAGGATATGAACATGATGAATTATGTAATGAGGTTTTTTTTTTTTTCTTTTTTTGCTTAAGGTCAAATACAATTAAAGAGAATCGAGTGCCTTGAACACAGTCCTAAAGAAAAGAATATGACAACGGCTTTTGAATAGAGACAGACAGAAGTACATAACATTGATACTGATTGACGCTCTAAATGCAAAGAGCTGCAAAAGTCATGCCGGTTAAACGAGGCACGGCCGGGTAAGAGACTGATTAACTTCAGACTTTGCACCAGTGCAGATGCTTATAAATAATAAGAATTCGTGTCGCAGTAATATACGTAAGGCTGAATAATATAATTGTTCTGCAACATGTTACTCGGATACAAATACATCGATACACGATTCGGATGTTTGGCAATTTGAGGAATTACTTTAAATGTTTAACATGTGAATGCGCAAAATCGACCCCAACGGGTGAAGAGGACGCAGCAACATGAAACCTCAAACCTGTGTTTAAAAGTTCACGAAAATCCTCAAGCAAATTTCTTCAGTCGTAAGATCTTTTGCATCGGGGACAGTTATTACGAGTGAGTACTACTGCTTACGGGATGACGCTTGCTCCATGCATGTCGTCGCTGAGCCAGCGACGCGTATGAAGGAGAGATTCCATTCATTTTCCAAAATTTCAGATGTTTTATAATTCCCTCTGGGATATCAGCAGCCGGTATACCCTGCTTTTCCTCTTATGACGGCTCTCTCGAGTCAATCATCGTAAGTAGTTTGCCGGCATCAAAATAATATTTACTTAACTTAACGTGGAAAACTCTTTTTTTTTTTTTTGCGAATCGTTGTGTACCACGAATGAGTGATTGCTGCAGTTTGAATATTTGATTTTCATCGGTGTTCTTTGGATGATGGGAGACGCGGTAGCGAAATATAAGGAAAAATTTGCCTCGGGCTTGGGATGATATTTTAAAAGTTTTGAATCTATTTTGAGATATCAGAATATGTAACAGGATGTGCGAATAATTCCACAATATGGTTTTGAGAGTCCAAATGAATGCGGAGCCGTGCACTCAGAAAATATTCATATTCGAGGCGTCACCCTGGATGTGAAAACTCGACCCCAGTCTGTACTTAACAAATACATGTAAGAGGTATGTTTGTAGTTACGTTATCGACCAAAAGCTACAGAGATTTTTTTTACAAGCGATCTTATTCCGCAGTCAGAACAATTCGCGACAGCAAAACCTTTTACTCCTTACCAATAAAAAAAAGAAATTACATCAAAAATTTGATTTTTTACGCGGTGCGTAATTCGGTAAAAGCGACATATCCCGTAAAAAGTTTTTCATCTGTCTGATCCATTGTTAAAAAAGCAGACAATACCTGTGGATTTCTTTTTCAATGCCGTCTAGTTCTTCCGACGGAGCAGACTTTGTGTTCCAACAGAATTTAGGCAAACAGAAGAAAATTTATCAAGAGCAACATATTTTTCTTTGTATTGTGTAATAAAAATACAAGATACAAAGTATCTGCAATGTGGCTTTTTTCGAAAAAGAAAAGCCGGGATATTGATTCTTGACTTTTTTTTTTTATTAGTACAAAATTCATATGCCTTACCAACAGCGTATGTTTTTAAGGAAGAAATGAAATCAAAAAATATATATATATATATATATAACAAAAGAAAACTGCAGAAATCTTCTCTTCATTCGTTGAAGAAAAAGAAATAATGGATTTATCCGCACGTATACGTGTGTATTTCATACTTTGTACGTAATATCGAAAAATATATTCAGCCTAATTGGCAAATCTCATACTTGAATTACAAAAAGATTTCTGAAAGAATTGTGAGATCAACAGGGTAACCTAAGTTACGTACGAACACAGTTTTTATGGATCTGCCGTTGATTCGTAATCCAGTGAAAATTTCTCAAAATAAGGCAGCTCGGACGACTGAAGAGCATTTTCGGAGCAGAACTTTTGGACGGGATTGAGAAAAACGCCAAGACGACAGAACGCGAGCATTCGGATCGCCTTTGCACATGCTCCCAAATATTTTAGCATGCAGTCTGTGCTCTATGACCCACAAAGATTCCCCGAGGCCGCAACTCTAATTTAGAGTACAAAGATCAACCCCTGTGGGTAGATAAATAACGTGCAATTAAAACGTTATGCTTAATGTGCTGCCGCAGTCAGAGGAGTGTGCGACAGAGGAATGCTCCGAGAGAGGGGTACTCATTCTCATGGCGGAGAGCGCAACCCCTGCATCACTCTGCCGCCGCCAATGCGAGAGATAAATCGAAACCGCTACAAGGGTAATTTTTTTCTTTTAGGGGTAAAACTCTAAAAAGGTAAGCCCCGGGGCGGTGCGTCAACGTCCGATGCATCACGAATCATCCGGGCAAAAAAGTGCAACCGCCGACGGCAAGATCCGAGCTGCAGACGGAAGGAATTGGATTCCGCTTTTTAAGCGGAGAAACCGTTCTTTGCCGTCGCACCAAGCAGCAAACACATTAGAGCCGCAGGCCGTCATGGCAGCGGAATATGGCTATTTCGGGTTGTATGTAGCGCATATTCATGCTGCTCAAACGCCGCGGACCGTAATTATACTTGCGTCATAAATACGCATTTACGTTTACGTATGCGTAACGTCGCCGCGGCTCTGTTACGTCCGGGCATCGAGACGACGTGCGGGAAGCTCCCGGTCTGAAGGATCCGAATGCCATTTCCTCATGCGGCAGCGGGGAAAGCGTTCGCGTTTGTTCGGCGGACGTTCCCGCCGATGCGTTTGCGTTTTCCGTCAGGAGAACGGACCGGAAGAGCAGAAAAGGAAGTACTGGCTTGCCGCGCGGGAGAGGACGCCCCGTCTCCGGTTCCCGCCGCGGGGGGGAGGGGTCGGCGATCGAAATAAACAAATGCAACCACTTACGGATAATCCTTCAAAACGGCGACAGCCAATCGATTTCGATCCCCGCACGGATTAGGTGAGCTTGCGGAGCAGCCTCGCGACCCGTCGTGGCGCGCCTCACATAAGCATTTCGAGTTTTCGGCCGTGGAAAAACGAAATGAAAAACTTCGCGGCAAAATGAATTTGTGGATTTCAGTTTAAGTTCGCCGATGCGGTGCGAAGTTGCGAGATGCGCCGAAAGCGACCGAAGTTCAAGCCGCGACTTCGAATTTATAACTGAAGTGCAAACTCTGGAAACGTTCCACACAATCCGTGAAACCTGTTCGGGAATCTTCGGGGCTTTTCGGATTCCTCGCATTCTTGTTTGCTTTTTTTTTCCCCCCCGCCCCCCCTCCTTTGTTTTTTTCCCGTTTTTCCCTCCCGCATCCACGGCGTTAATTTCCACTGCCAACTTCGGGATTTTTAAATCCGGTTTGACCGAGGCGCCCTCCC
>JAOWBB010002730.1:0-39464 GCA_028565995.1 Ricinus marginatus | reverse complement strand
AACGTCGGAGAAACCCTCCGCGGATCCGATTCGAAGGCCCCCGATGGACCGATCCTTCCGGCAACCCTTCCGCCGCCTGCAGGAGCCGAATCTCAGGGCTCGGCCCTTAACGCGGGGAGCCGAAATCACGATTCGCGACTGGTTTTTCGGAACGAGGTTTCACCCCGGGGTGTCCCCTTTCAGCGAGTCATTTCCGCGCCCTCCTCGGGAACGTCAGACTTCTCCAAAGGCGAACCTTCGGGGAGATCGGCCGAGATTTTTCGCCGTTTCGCCTGCGACAAGCGCTGACGGAGGAGGTTTCGAACCTGTTATTAAAGCAAATTGGGTAATTGTTATTCCGGCGTTGCGGGAACAAGCAGAAACCTCCACCGATGCCGCAGCTTCCGATGCAGTGACAACGGCTCTTATTGACTGTCTTATTTATCTAACGTGTTCATTGATCCTAATACACCTTTCACGAACGGTAGTCTGACGTGTTATTAAAATCCACGCCTTATTTTCGGTTAATGCCGATATCAGATGGAAGAGGAGGATAAAAATCAGGATCACAGGGAGAGCGATTGTTCGCCGATGCAACGCCCATTTGAAGTCTCCGGCCGAGAGTTGGCCGTTTATCTGAGGCGCAGGTTCCTCGGATGGAGCATTACCAGCACAAATGCGGTGCACTCCGGGTCCGTGTAACAAATCATTTAGTGAAACATCCGAACCGGGAGCAGCGAAATTCTCAATAATCGCGTTTAAACGCACCTCCGGATGGAAACGCTTCTGGGTTTTGCGCGTCACGACGCGGGCTGCGAGGCTTTTCTCGCGCAAACTGCGCAGTTGCGTGCGCGCGGAAACCGTCTGCGTCGGAAAATCGGAGGCTGTCGGAGACGCGGGGAGCGCTCCAGCAGGACGCGCGGAACGCCAAGTCGGAGCCGCAAAATGGAATCGGGCACCGCTTGGTGGCTTTAATCGCTTTTCGCGAACCGACAGCTATAATTAGAAAATTGCCAGATTTGCAATAATTGCACATTTGCTCTGCAAAAAAAAAAAGCAAATCTGCAAAACATCGCTTTTGCCGTGCCTCCGCGTTCCGGATCCTCCTCGGCGACCGCGTTCGACCGGTGACGACGGAGGCATCGGACCGCGGGTCATTTCGGCGATGGACTCCCGTCCCTGGAGGCGAAAATTCCGTTTTCCGGGGCGTCCAATAAAACGCAATTTAAAATTATCTGCAGGATTTTTCAGTTCCGAACCGCCGAAACGCAAAAAGCTTATGGCATAATCCTCCCGTCACGACCACGATTTCGCGTGATCAGTGCATTCTGCTTGAGATTGAGGAAATAAAGCGAAGATTTTGCCGTCAAGAAGCTGGCGAAGAACTGGAGGAAATGAGATTTGGACGTCGACGACCGGGAAATATGTGAAATTGAAATAAACTCAGTCGTGGATTCGGATTTTCGACTTTCTTCTTCGCGTGGTTTCTCGATTGCAGTTTTCCGACCTGTCGAATTTCCCGTACCTTCCCCGGTGATATCCCCGTCAGCCATCGGCTTTCGTCGTCCGCCCGGCGACCATTTCGGCGTGGCAACGGAATTAAAAACTTTCATTTTCATATTGCGCCCGCACCCCCAAGCGGCCACCCCCTTTTGCCGCGTGAGCCGTCCACTACTCTCGGATCAGCGTCATCGCCGGAGTTTTGCGCCGCGTCCTGCCAATCGACATCGCATGCGTCGCATAAACTTCTCTCGAAAAGCCAACAACAAGATTTATTGTCGGTTTTAAAGACGCGGCGGAGAGTGGGGCAATCGCCGTTCGATGCGAGCGAATTACTCGCATCCTTTGGAATACTGGAAGGAAAACGGATTTTTATGGCGAAATTTATTGGCTTGTAAATTATGGGTGCACCAATGGCGAGAGGTCGCCCGCGCGAAACGTCTTCTCCAGCGGAGAGGCCCGGGAAGCGCGAAATCTCCCGGAAAGACGTTGCCCGAGGTCAGCGAGCGGAATGCGATTAATCGCGAAATGAAAAATTGAAAAATCTGCGCCGCGTTCGCCGCAAAACCGACGCCGCCTCGCTCCTCGCGCCGTTCCCTTCGCGCGGCTTCGATCTTCGAGTTTCGCGCTGGACCGCGGACGGAAAAGCTTTCCCTCGTTCGTCCGGAAAAGCGACGCCACCCCGGGGGGGGGGGAGGAGGCGGGAAATGTGAAACCGCGAGTCGTTAACCCCTCTCCGGGGGTTCTTCCGCAGGATGCGCACCGCGGCATTCCGCGGCCGTCCGACCCGCGGCCTGGAAATTCCCGCGCCCGCCGTCCATTTAACGGTCTCTGACGGAAATAAAATTCGCATATTCATAAATAATAACAAAAAGAACACCTTCGGGGTAAATCATTACTCAGAAAGTAGTGGTCCAGGACCGCATGCTGATTGCTTATGTCACTTTTATGACCCCTTTTGTGTCGTTATATATTTATACCTAAAACTATGCGACCTAGTCTCATGCCAAAAAACCGCTTGTCAGACAAAAGTTGCGAGAACCACGGCGTTTTCTGACCGAATCAACTACCGAATTGCCGCTTTATGCAAATGAAGTATTAACTAACTTGGGGCCATCCTGCTGCGTGCTACCTAAGGATTATTTACAGTTGGTATATATCCGTGGATGAGGAAGATTTAGGCTCGGATAATTAATAATAACTCATTTTGTATTTCAAATAGCGAACAATCAGTCTGTCAGTAAAGTGGTTTCCTTTTTTTATATTCACAACGTGCGTAATTTTTTCTTTAATATCAGATTAGACACGTCTCGTGTACCAGAAACACACTGAGCGGTGCACGTCCGCGGGTAAATTGAAAAAATTTCTCGTCGCGTTAATAAATATTTTGGTTGGTGAACTCCCGTTCGCGCCCCGCTCGGACGAGCCGAGCTCGGTTTTGGGTTCGCCGCCGGATTTCGGATCTGCGAGGCAGCGGCCGGGAGCCCCGTCTCGAAAACCGGGTCGGCGATCGAAAATCCAGCCGCCGCGATCCGCGACAGCGGAACGGTGAGCGCGGGGGGGCCCGCACCCCGGGGGCCGAGCGTCCGGTTTTCCTCGCTTCCTCTCATTCGAGGTTCCGCTCGCGAATGAATGAAAGCCGGGCCGCGGTTCGGCCCGGGCGAGAGAAGCGAGGATCGGTCCTCGATTTTTGCCGCCTCGACCGGGTTCCCGGCCATAAATTCGATGCTTAGACGATATTAAATCCGAGGGCACCTTCTCGCCGCGGACGTGAGCTTCGGGTTTTTATAATGGGTATTAAAATTGATGGAGCAGCCACCTTCAAAAAAACTGTGATACACTTCGAAAAAAGGCGTGGCTTCGACGTGAATGGTGACCACGGGTCGTCGGCACGGTCGGTGCAGGTGCCCACGCAAACCTGCCCTTTCAGATGCCTCCGGCACGGCGGCTTCTTGCAGTGCCCCGACGGGCAGCAACCCCGGGTGCAAACCTTCCGCCACCAACCCCATCGCGAGAGCACGGAAGACGCTCGCCCCGGGAGTTGCCCGCCGCGAACCCGAATCCGACAGCGGTTCAGAAAAATAAAAAAAAAAAAAAACAGCAAAAACGAGAAACTTATTAAAACTCTTTATATTCCCGCATAATTTGTTAATATGGGTTTATTAAATTAAAAATTCAAAATATTAAACCTACTTCTCGTAAATCGATTAATTTTATGCATTCATTAATAAAATCAGCCAATAAAAAAGAAAAAAAACCATGTTTTTTTTTTTTTTTCGCCGTGTCATTTTTCCTATATCAATATACCTGAGTTATACATAATTTATCTACATAATCTTTTCTCCACGAGAAATTTATTTTATATTTATATATATTTATGATAAACTTGTGACAGTTAGATCTCGATCTTCTTTTCCATTGCTATAATTCATTGATGTGGATAAGCATAATCTTCGCGTAACATCGAAGTAATCTCATTTTACTGTATCACTTTTCTCGCGTGCACAAAAATGAAATGAAAAATCCCACAGCCCGGCCGTACCTGAGCGGATTTATCTCTTATCCGATCGTTTTCAAATCGGTTCCGACCGGCGGAAGTGCCAATCGGTGAATCCGGTTTCTCAAACCGGCGGAAATCGTCCCGGTGCTTGGGGGGGAAGCCGAGCGGCTTTCCCGGCCCCGATTCCGGAACCGCGGAACCGGGGAGAGCGACCCCCTCAATGTCCGATCGTAATTTCCGACTGACGGGGAGCCGAGAACGCGGATTCTCCTCCCGAACCTGAACCTTTAAATTAGGCATTTGACTTGCTTTAGCGTGATCTAAACCGTTTGCCCCACTCGCATCCACCGAACAATTTGGACGTTCGCCTTATTTATGTCATTTGTTTAATTATTTGTGTCTCCGTAATCGCGGGACGCGAAATAAGGTTTCGCTTGCGCGTATGCGGTGTGACCGGGCGTTAAAATGAACCCTCCCCCGGATGACGATGATGATGATGGCCCCTTTCCCTCGGGTGCGAAGGCGGAAAAAGTCGGGAAAACTACCCGATTTTTTTTTTTTTTCCTTCTTTCGCGTCGAAAAGAGCGTGGCGCAACAGCGCTCGAGATGCGCATTTAAAAATTCGATGCATCGATTTCGCTGTTTTCAGGCTCCGGATTTATGCGAGACGCATCGGTTGAAATATCGGTTAGTACAAGATGCGAAACGTTACCTAAAATTGTGGGGAAACCTTGATTTTAACCAAGGCACGTATTAATGGCATCGATTTCGGGTGTAAAGCACGAAACATGCCAACATTTAACCCATTGCATTACAAATATTGCAAACCTAATGGAAAATCCATTAGGTTTTATTTTTTTATAGTTCAATAAATTTAAGATCCTAATATTGTTTAACGGTGATCTAATAGCTTAATTTTTTTTTTCTCCAGAAGTTTCCTTTTTGACGTCCCGCGTTAATGAATGAACGTGGTCCGAGTTTGGAAAATCTCAAATGGCTTTTCTGCCTAATACGCACCTCTTCTGTGAAAACCCTTCTAAAGGTCTCTTTCGTGTATCTGGAAGATCCATCGGCTTCCAAATAGTCGGAGCACTGCTTCAGGAGCGTCATCCTCAGCCTCTCTCTCATTGCTTCCTTCTCCATGGAAGACATTTTAATCCCTTTGCCCAGTCCCGCTTCCTCCGGGTACTCGGAGTACTTTTTCGCCCTTCTGTCCGAGGTCCCACCGACGGTTTTGCTCTCCTGCTTGCCACTTGCCTTGGGGCTCTTGGTCAGGTATCCGCTCTCCACGCGGGGCGGTCGATAGTCGATCGATGGAGACGGAGGCATCGCGCTCGGAGCGTCTACCTTTAGCCGGGGACCCTTGCCGTTTCCGTCGCTTTCGGAGGAGCGTGAACTCTTTAACTTCCCGCTTCCGTCGCCGACATTTCCGTCACTTTCACAGGGTACGTTGATAACTACCCCACTAACGTATTCCGGTTTGCACTGACCGGGCTTCCACGCACCGAGCGGACTTGTCCGGCAGCCGCGATCGTTTCCACCTATCCTCCTCTCGTTGTCTTTCTCCGGTTTGTTGACGTCGAGAAAAGCTTCCGCAAACGTTTCCGGGCTTTTCGCGCGCTCCGGTCCGGGGCACTCGTTTTCCCCGCCCGGCAACTGCCCGTGTGCCTGCGACATCGCGATCTCAGGTACTCATCTTTCTTTTCCGCAAGAACCCGTTCAAACCGATCATGGCGCAAATATCTGTTCCGCCACGGTGACAGCTTCTATCAGTTCTCGTTACGATAACGGGTGAAATTTGTTTCGATTCAACAGCTCCGGGACTCGAGTTTTGACAAAAGTATCAAATCTCATCAACGAAACAACTTGCCAACCTGCAAAAGAAGGCGCATTGAAATTTGGGAGCGGGAGGGACGAGTTTCGTGTTTTTTGGGTTTCCCTCGGGCGCGCTGCTGCCGATTGCCCGTCCGGAAGGGGAACGGGCGAAGGCGAGGCGTCGAAATCGAACGCGAACCGCCCCGTCGGGGGTGCGTCCCGAAAGAGATCCCCGAAACGTTTCAACCGTCCGCCCCCCGTCATCGCTGACAGACGACGTGGAGCACCGCAAGTGACGGAGAGCAAATTATGCCGATGTTTCGGATTTGTGCCAGCCTCGATGCCGCGTACTTCAAACACAGTCTTACGCGATGTGAAAGGCAGATAAGAATAAAAGGATCTAAATCTGATCATTCGGATGGGCCTCAATTATCCGTTGGACTGAACTTTTATACGAATCTTTATTTAGCCGGAACGATAAAATCTCACGTACCGGGCCCCGAAAATGGTTATATTTTGATACACACACACATGATTGGCGTGAGTGGAAAAACGGAAAGACATCGAGACGTGAATCATGCAAGAGGATCAACGTAATGTTCGGATATGTTAATTAACAGTTAAGTACCTGAAAATTTTCATTTTCGATTCTACACTTGTTCAATGCGTTAATGGGAACGCATCGAGGGGTGTCAGTCCATCAACGGAGTAATTATCGGTCTGGCAGTTTGTCTGAGATGCAGACGCGGGAAAATTCTTCGCGCAAACCTGACTCCCGGGGAACGTTCGAACGGGAACGCGGACCGCCGAGCGCGGGGTATCCCGAACGTCGGAGGGATTCCCCCGAAGGACGGGGAAATAATCATTCCGCGGCTCGTCCGACGTCCCGGAAGAGCCGCGACCGAGCGTATCGGGGTAAGCCTGGAATCTAATGCCGGGAATCGCTCGCGGCGAACGCCAGTCGAGCGCGAATCAACCGAAAGAGATATCCGCGGCTGGCACAAGAGCGGAAACCACCCGCGCCGTTCGAAAATTTCGGGAAAATCGGCGCGGACAACTGGTGAAGATCGACAGGTTTCCGTGGTCTCGAAATCGCGCGCGAAACCCCCTCGGGACCGTCGCTCGGGTTTGGCTTCGCGCACAGAAACTGAATCCGCAAACTCGGTTTTGGGGGGAATGGAGGGGGGGGCGGGGCGGAGGGGGAGTCGAAAATTCTGTTTCGGAAAATCAACGTCACCATGGAGCGGACGCCGAACTGTTCGTTCACCAAAGAGTCGAACGTCTACATGAAGAGCCCTTCCGCAGCACGAGCGCCGGAGCCGCAGCGCGACGCAGCTCATGCACAGGCAACCGAACGCGACGACCGCAGTTTGACAAAGCGAAAATTACAACCGGAACGCGGCGGAAACAGAAGTTTTCACAAAGTATATCGTCCAAATCGATGGCGACAATAAAGAGAGAAAAGGCGCGAGATCAATGTATGAAGAAAGATCGAAATATTCAGGTTCGGCCGAGAGAGTCCCGAGGCGCGCTGAGCTGTACTAACTGCGAACACCTGCTCGGTCGTGGTTGGTACCACTTTCCACCTTATTGCAGCTTCCAGCTAGCCCACTATGTTACGTCACGTTACGGTTACCCTCCATCCGCTCTAACCTATATATGACCGACTACTGCTCTACTTTTCGCACATTTTCCTTTTACTCGTCGCACGCCTCGAATTTTCCTTTGAAACGCAACCTTTTCCTCCGGTCCGTCGGGCACTTGCGGGTTCCGGATGGGCGATTCCGGCCGCGGGAGGAAGCTGACGGCGGCGATGCGCCGCGACGGTCCTTCCGGAAAATTCCAAAGCCTCGCCGCTTTCGAAATCTTTTCCGCGGCACTTGCGGTCAGCTTTTAAACTCATTTCTCCGCGTTCCCGAGGAAAGAGGAAAAATTTGGAAAGTTTGACGCGTTATTCAAGAACCGAAAAAAATGCTGAGGGAAAACCCACGGCTTCCGGTCCTTTCGCCGATTTCGCGCCTTTGCTGAACAACCTCGGTCTGCGGGACATGTAATTTTTTTTTTTTCTACATTCCTCGTGCTGCAGCGATTTTTGCCGTATTTGCATACATACGCGATTTCTCGACCGTGAATTGATATTTTTTTTTTTTTTTTTATCCTCACGCCCCTTAAGAAGCACACAGCATTGTGCTGCCGCAAACTGACTAACGTGCAGCATCGGCCGCATAAGAGTGTAAGACAGAGGAGGCTTAAAAGCTGGGAGCGCCATTTCTCGATGCCGGCAACCCTACCCAAAGAGTTTACGCGACGATCCGTGTTATTTTTCAGCAAATGCCAAATTCCTCCCGCTCCCTCGGTCGAAGACGCCGAATTCGTGCCTCGGTGCCAAGGTGCGAAAAACGAACGTTCACATACGACGCGGCGCGCTTTTCCCGAATTTGCTGTCGCTTTCCCGACCGCCGCGATC
Organism: Ricinus marginatus; assembly: GCA_028565995.1. Taxonomy (NCBI): domain Eukaryota; kingdom Metazoa; phylum Arthropoda; class Insecta; order Psocodea; family Ricinidae; genus Ricinus; species Ricinus marginatus. Next base: position 31,203 of record JAOWBB010002730.1, on the reverse strand, counting down.
CCGGCGGCATCGCGGGAAAAGCGCGCCCGGAAAATCCAACCCTCTGCTAATGCCGCAATCAATGTTTTCCCGGCTGGCCCCTCGTCATTTTAATTGTTTCCAATTGGGGCACAATACAATTCGGTTAAAATTGCCATTTATCACGTTGTCACCACCTTGACTGTGGACGGCCGTACCTGAGAATGGCATCGGTTTACCGGTTATGCCAAATTCCCGCCTCTTTCGCCTCCTTTGAATAAGCAGCGAAAGGTTAAGAACGAAAAAATAAATTTTATTTACATTATTCTCAATGATTTCGTTTGATAGGTGTCGGCACTCGCCGAGGGCATAAAACAAGGCCTTTTAAAATACAAGTGGATATTTCTCAATCTGCACAATATTTTCCTAATTAATAATTAACTCTTTAAACAAACAATTTAGTCTTAAATTTATTTAACTCCGTGTGGTTGCGCTGTTAAGTTCCTTGGCCAGAATTTGCGGTTAAAAATGTACTTGACACATATATCGTGCACTTGAGACTTGACTTTCAGCAACGAAATCGTGGTAAAAAAAATATATATGCACACATATATATATTTTGGCAAGAGTCTTAATCGCTCACTTTCGCGGTGCCCCAAATGACCCGGGCCCACGGTCCCTTAAAACGCGTTCTTTCCTTGACGGTCACCCTAAAAACGCGGACATTGCTACCACAGAATGAGAGGGACACCGGCAGGATTGGACGCTCTCGTTTTAAATAATTTACAGGTTTAACAGACCATAAAGAGGCACCTCCTCGGTGCTTAGCCTCGCCGACAACACTGGTTAAATTACAATAGAGCTAATTCCCTCCGAGTCAGCACGAAGTACCTAATAATCCTGTATAATGATTGCCCAACCCTTTGGGTAGCTCCTCGAGGGTAAAAGGAGTGTTTGCCCTCGCACCGCTGCTCGGATAATAATTTTCGTCTATCTTCCCGCATATAATTCATACTTTTACAACAATTTTTAAACATTGTTAATTAACGAGCATTAAAGCGCTTCTTCGAATATTTCAGATATTTTCCCTTTTTCTTCCGCGCTGCAAGTGCTTTGCGCTCTTTATTGATCTATTAAAGGTAATTTTATATCTGCAGGAGGAAGACAAAAAAAAAAAAATGCCGCGCATCGAATGCATTTCCTAACCTTTCACGTAAAATGCCGGCGAAACTTTACCCGTGTAATTTTTTCGTTGCTGTCGGGCGCCGTCCATTATTATGGTGGTTTCGCGCGATCTTAATCGAAACCGAGGGCCGCGCGTTAACAGCGCCGACGCGCGAAATGATAGCCGGAGATTTACCTTTTCCCGTCCGGGGCACGCGCTCCTTCCGGCGCTTGTCCGGAACCGCAGATGGGAGCCGCGTTCGCCGTTCGCGGCCAGCCGAAGATGCAGGAAAATTGCACAATTTCCCCCACGAATCGGGCGTTTTCCGATTGTGCGAAGTGCGACAGGTTCGCCCGGGCCGAAAGATTCGAGTTCTCCGGCAAAGGAACGCTTGAACCGCACCTATCACAATGCTCTCGCCTAATAGAATTCAGTTTAACAAAGTAATTGCCGCATAAGCCTAGGCGGCTACACTGACTCGGGACATTAGCGGATCAAAAGTAACAGCCATTATTAATCATTCCGGACAGGATGAAAAATAGTGAACAAATACAGAATTTCAAATAATTATTTAGAGATTTATTAAGTGCCTTTTTAAAAGTGGCTCCGGATGATAATGTAAAAACAGAAAGAAGGCGTGCATCGGGAAGCACCCACATCTGCAGTTAGCGCGAGAAACGGATGCCGTTATAGATGAAGTCGCTGTAAGCGGCGATGGCTCCCCACTGCAAGGGGAGAATCGACGCCCGGCGTCGGCGGAACTCGATTTTTCGGGGCCTTTTTCGAAATGCGCCGTCGGAGCATCCGCGAAAAGCCGGAATCCCGACCATCTTGCAGCATCTCGAAAGACGCGCCAACATCCTTTTATTTATCAACGTTTGAAAATACCCAAAACCGGCTCTTAACGTGCGCCAATTTTTCATATCGCTTTATTATCCGGTTTATTCTCTTCTTAAAAAACGCGTCTCGGATTTTTGCGGATTTTTCGGCGTTGCTCTTTCCTCCCCGGCACCGGCAGGATCTCCGGTGCGGCACGCGCACCTCGCGGTGGACGCGTCTCGGTTCAAGATTTTTCTTGCCCGGCCGGGTTTGAAATTCCTTCTTCGGGAGAGGATGCCTTCGATTCGTCGCGCACGCCCGACGCGTCTCGCCCCGTACGGCTCCGGGAAAATCCGGATTTTTCACGTTTCCCCCGAGCTTTTTCCCCGGCCGCGGGCGCAAAAATTTTGGAAAAACATTACGCGTGCAACCGGTCACGGAAAATTACGCGAGGCACCCGAGGACCCGCCGCGGACGGGAATCGCATCAGGTAGGTGAAAATTGCGCGAGGCTCATTGAATAAGATGAAGCACGTGGGCCAGGAATTAACCATTCGCCACGGAATAATTATTAAAATTTTCGATTCAGTCGTAAACTTTCAAAATCGGCCCACACTTAACCCGCGTGGAGCGATCCTCCTCCTTCGGGCCGTCCTCACCAACTCTTTCTGTCATCGATCTTCGAAAAAAGTGGAATTTTTCCTCCGCGGGCCGGCAAAAACTCGAAAACGCCTTTAATTCGCGGCCGGAGAGCGTCCCGGCGTCGGGCGTCCCGGGACCGGTCCCCGCCCGGGCCCCGTTCGGACGGACCTCACTGATAAACGGGCACCGCGCGAGTGACGGACGAGGGAAATGGGTTGCGCCCGCACAAAAATCCTAATTGACAACGCGTTCGAACGTTTCTGGCTTTGGCTATTGCGGATAATTTATTGCCGTGTGCCTTTGCGTAATTAAGCCTTTGTTCCGGCCAATGCAAATTGCCTCGCACCGTTATCCTGCCCACGTGTGCCCCGTTTGCTTTTCTTTGTTTCGATGCAACTGCGACTTTTCCGTCCGGGACGCGTTTCTGAGGCGGTGCCGGCTTCGAAAACGCGCCTTTTTTCGGCGTCCGCGAACCCTTTTAGCGTCGCGTGGGGTGCCTTCCGAATCCCCGAACGCGAATTCTGATGCGCAGCGTTCTCTGCGTGCGGTATCCGTCGCTGCCGTGCCCCACTTGAAAGAGGAAAACCCGAAGACAGCGAGCAAATATTCCGTCGATAAAACTGTAAACGTTGCGGAGTAGTCAAATTATTCACTGCCGACATTCGACCGTTCACTTTAAATAAAAATTTCAATGTATATCTAATGATAAATTACAATTTATTAAACTGTTTTTTGAATTTAATGTTTTTACGTTAAGCGTTACAAAGGAATATAACTCGCTTATACGATTCCGCATAAAAGTTTATTTCCAGGCGAATGTATATTATAATATAAACATAATCGAATATATTCGAAAATGAATTTTCACATTCGAAATATATCGAAAGGATTTTATTTGAAACGTGATATGAGCGTGCTTAATATGCGCATTTATTTTTTTTCCTTTACATCGATGCTCCAACAAAAATTTATTTCTCTTTCCACGGCTGCATATCGCCAATCACCAAACGTTTTACATTTATGTTCTACATTTACGCCGCCGTTCCGAACGCGACAGTTTTCCCTGTCGGAAAGTCAAATTCCGGCGATTGACTCGGGCACGAGACCGATCGAAATTGGGAGAGTTTTTCCCTTTCCAGGATTCTCGGCGGTTCGATAGGTTTCCCCCCCCCCCAAAGGACGGATTCACCCCCTTCCGCCAAGGGGCCGCGGGAAAGCCCCCCCGCGAAGCGGCAGAAGTCCACCTCAACGTGCCTACGCGAGAACGAGCCGGAATTTAGCATTGACCTGATCCCGATCGACGGCGATAAATATTTTTCTCGTTTGTCCAATTACCGGAGCGCTCGCGGATTCGGGCCGGCCGCGGAAATCGCGGCAAACGGGAGGAAAATGGGATTTGCCGCGAAGAAAAGAGAAACAGATCGGCAAACCTTGACCGGTTGACTCGCTATTTGCCCATCAATTAAGTTATTCTCCAGGTTCGAGTGGTATTTCTCGCTCCTCCCTGCATGCGAATTGCCATGCTCGGAGTCAGGCACTCGAGTTGCATGCAGAATGTAGGTCAGCCAATAACGCTCGGACCTCTCCTTCATTGGTCAACCGTCTGGTCTTGTCAAGGAGCTTTTTCACGGGCGAAGGTTCCCCGTTGATTTGGAGCAAGGACTGTTAATGATCGATTTTGCTTCGAACGGCAAATTTCCCATCCCGCTCCGGCCTCGCTTTGCCACCCCGCCCCTCCCCCTCCGCGGAAAACTCCCGTTCGGCAACCCCGTCCGCTCCGGACGACGCTGGAAGCGTCTGAAATCCCGCGGGTGCAAACGCGTCGATTCCCAGCTTAAATTGCGGTGATAGCTTTGATTACACGTTGCGGCCGGCAGAAATTCACCATAAAAAACGATTTCGGCCGGTGAATAATTTTGCGTCAGCGTCGCGGACTCGGGTTCGTCTCCCGTCCGGTGCTGGAAAAGAAGTTTTTCTCTCTCAGAAAAGAAAAGAAAAAAAAACTTTCCGTTCGAAATTACTCGCGCCCAAACGCTGCTGCTGACGGGGAGAAGCGATTTGTCCTTTCCCGGACCGAGGCACCGGTCCGGGCAATCCACCGGGAGCAGGTTGCGCTTCGCTGCAGGTTCGGCCGCTGGTTCCAGGTCCGTCGCCGCCTCCGAAATCCGCGTTTGTCCGGGATGCGCGCCAAACGTTCTGGCTTCGCCTCTCCGTCCGGTTACGTCCTTCGTTAACTTCGTAACACGAATTTGAATAAATTTTATGAATCATTTAATCGTGATTCCATTAATGTCGGTTTTTTCTGCATGATTTTACCTTGAGTTGGATACCTGAATGAAATGAGCTGGTTCATCTCTTGACGCATAGTTTTCTGTATAATTTATTACCACCGCAGATTATAAATCCGTCCTTAATTCGATGCTTTCTTCGGCTGGCTGCTAAAATATTGTATTTGCTCTTAAAAGGACGGGGTCTCCCTTCTCTCTGTCCTTATTTTCTTTTCGCGAACAATCGCGAATGTTGGAATAAAGCGATATATATTTTTTTTTTTTCTTCATTTTCTTCATCCGCGGCCTTACCTCTTTTCGCGAAGTTTTTCACGCGGTCACGGTTGAAGTGGACCGCGATTCCTCCGGAGATCAAGAAAAACGAAAGAAGCTCCGGTTTCGGTTACCGTTCGGTTCCACTCTCCGCGTTGCTTAACAACCCGTTTTTCTCATCCTTTGAAACATCCGGAAACTCGATGGCAAGGGGTCTCCGCAAAAATTTTCCGGCTTTTCCTGCCGTTTGTTCACTTCCTCCCGCCGCTCCGGGAAGGCAGCCGGGCCGCGGTTTTTCGCCGAGCCCTCGAAATTTTCGCGGGGCGACTTTCGCGGGGTTGCTCGCTCGATGGAGCAGATTCCGTCTCCGGAATCTGATTGCTCCTTCCGTCCCGTCCTTTCGCGCGGGAGAGTATCTCGTTCCGCCGGTCGGCGAGGGCTCCTCCCGATGGAAACGCTCTTCGAACCCCGGTCCCGATTTTCGTGCCAACCCTCGGAAAAAAGCCGAAAAGTCGGCTTCCTTGCGTGGCCATTTGCTGACATGTCGAAACGCGCGAGTAACCTGTGCTGCACCGCGCGATTTCATCTGGCCATTAAAAAGAGAAAAGAAATAAAATCAGGATTTAAGGCTCGACAGTTGTCCGAAGGGTACGCGATATGCCGAAGCACTCGGATTGCAAGGTGAACGAGAACGAAGCCGTGGAAGGAAAATGCGGGCGAGCACCTCCGGATGAGCTTTTATTTGGGTTACTCTGCAATGTTCGTTGTCCCACTCGCGGGAAACCGCCTAAGACCGTTCGGTATAATACATAATATATGTATATATATATATAAAACTATTGCGTATACAGATTTGCACTTCGTGTTGGCTCCGCCTCTTTTAATCCAATTATTTTTCTTTTGAAAAAAGAATTTTACGTGTTGGCATTCGCATTAATATGATATTCCCATTTTTAATAATAATAATAATAATAATAATAATAATAATAATATCAGACGTAACTTTAAAACATCAACCTCCATTCGTGACCTAATCTTCAAGTAATAATTTTACTTAATGTTTTCTCTTAACTTGATAAGATTAATTGTTATGTGTATAATATCAAATGGAAAGTTAATGGCATCATGTGTGAATTTTTAAAGACTTTAATTGCACCGATGCCGCTCCCGATACGTTCCAAAAGCTTCTTCTTGTTTAAGGAACCTTACCAATTCCTCGCGTCTTAAAGAGTTGCCCGCAGAGGATCAGGCACCGCATCAGTTATTTGCTGCAGTTCTCCCGCCGCCTTTTTCTCCGTACCTTGCGAACCTCGGCTCCGGGGCCGAGATTTCCGGACGCCTTCGCATTTTGACTTTCGCACCCGCACAAACCGATTCCGCTCGATTGCAGGGCAGCCGCTGAACGACCGACTCGCGGCGAAGACGAACCGCGAGCCGACCCCCGAGAGAAGGGCTTCCTGCGGCCCTACCTGAAACGGGCCCGGTTTTTCCGCCTCGCACGCGGTGTCGCTGCCGTCGGGGGGCCGCGGCAAACGGGGCAAAAAACCGCGAATGAAAATGGACGCAGTGCATTTTGGCCGCGGCAGTCAGGCAGAAGCCCAGAAACCGAGAAAGCATCCATTTTGCTATCCCCGCGATCTGCCTTGACATTATAATTGCGCTTAATTTCAATACCCCACTCAGTAGGGTATCGCGATCACCGAATGCAGATCATTTTCGTTAATGTCAGCCGCAGTATTTTTACATTAAATGACCCGAACCGTGTCTCTTTTAAATATATCCTTCAACATTCTTCATAAATACCAGGTCTGACGGGAAGAAAATTAAGATTACCCTTCGCCTTGTATTAAAAAAAACAACCGAAAAGCATGTAAATGTAAATGAATAGCGGCGAATCGCTCAAGACTTATGTTATAAGCGCAATATTTCAATATAGAATTGTGCGATGTTAGAAAAATTGCGACGAATTTAAAAGCATTGGCCGGTCGGGTGGCATGCAAAGAATAAGGTTTCACTTGTTATTTATTCTTGCGAAAATTTTAAAAAAAAATCTTTTTATTGTAACAAAATAATATGTTTTTCAGATGAGATTAAACTCGTTCGGTCGAATCCGCACAGGGATCTCAAAGCGTTTCCCCGTCATTTTGCATTTTCCTTTTCCTTTCCCCAAGTCCGACATTTTGGGAGTCCCCAGGATTCTTTTCCCGGGAGCGCGCCTTCGAGATCTTCTCACGCGATCCGCGGTCGAACCCCGCGAAACGCGAAGGAACTCGCCCCAAAAAAAAGAACTCTCCCAAGTGTGGCCAGGCGACCCGACCCGAGCCCCCGGCATCAGAGAAAGAGAGAAAAACGAAGGGAAAAAAGGGGCGAAAGTTCAAGCGAAGATCGATCCACGCGAGAGCCCCGGCAACAAGTCGAATTGTTCGCGTATTTTAATTGCAATTAATTACGCGGGCGAATAATGCAAATAGCCGAAAACCGGACTCTTAAACCACGCTTCGCACACAGGCGCAGGTTCGGCCGCACGTTGAGAAGGTAAAAGGATTAATCACTTCGAACGATGCCACCGCGCAAAAGAAGGTCACTTAAGTTGTACGCGATCAAAAATTTAGGATTGGCCCGTAATGGCCCGAAAGAAATGGTTCATGGATAACGTAGGCCTGAATCTGGAGGTTTCGATATGAAACGCGAGCAAAACCTGGAAATTTAGATGCGTCCGAAACGAGCGGACCCGCGATCTCTTTATTTGCGGCCTCCTCACGGGAAGCGTCTCCAGCGATCCGGATGGACTTTTCCTCCAAAAAAAAAGGAAAATCTCTCCGAATTTGCAGAAAACCCGCTCTCGAAATCCAATTTCGGATTCGCCGAAGCCGTTCCCGAGCCTCCGCCCTCCCGAATCGTCTCCTTCCACGGCTTTTCCCGAGGGGCGCCCTCTTCGCGTTTTGAATCGGGATCTTCGGCGCGGTGCTCCGCATCCGGCGACTCCGTGGCCCGTGGCGCATTTCGTCTCTTCGGCAACGCCTCGGATACCCGAACTGCGCCTCATTACGCGAAATCCGGGCAACAAGGCAGGGCCCTCCTCTCGGCCGGGAAATTTTATTCGCTGTGTCATTCGGTGGAGGCTCCATTCATTTGAAAGGACAAGAAACGGTTCGGGTCTATAATTTTTGCAGCACTACCCGGAGTCAGTCTCCTTTTAATAAGCGATTTGCTCCACATGCCTCGATTCAAGACCCGTTTCCTTTTGCGCACTGCGATTGTTAGCTTTTAATTTGATTCCAGCGGCCTTTTTATACCTTATTTGGTGAAGATAAATGGTTTAGGTTCTCGGTTTTAATATTCTCCGATCGACGCTGGTTCAAACGCGAAGCGCGGCCGGGGAAAAATAAGATTCATAAAAGTTGAAGGAACATTTTCCGCGTTCACTTGAAACGCTCCGCTTGCCCGGTGCATTCGCAGTGCATTTGTTGTTGTTGCTTCGTCGCTGGCTTTGGCGCAGCGTTTCGGGATGAAAGATTAATCGCTTAAATTTTCTTTTATTTCCCTTTCTCCGACGCTTCTAAAGCACTGCAAATCAATACGGGCGAGTAACTGAATTTTGCGGACACCCTTAAAATGCCGGGCAGCAAACCGATTTGCGGCACTTCCTTCGATGCTCGCAGTCTTGCCCTCTCCGCCACCTTTCGGACATGAACGTTTGCATATTTTTTTTCGGTCGATCCGCAAGTCGACGGGCGCCGGTGGACGAGAAGCCCCGTAAATATTCCAACATTTCCCGGGGCGGCGATCGAACCTGGGGAAGTTTCCGAATCCGGAAAAGTCCCACGAGGGCCGCCCTTTACCCGCACTCTCTCCCTCCCCCCCGCAACGGCAGAACGCGCGCTTCGTCTTTGCCGAGGTGACAAATCCCGCATCTTCGGCCTGTCGATTCAACGCAGCATCATTCAGGTTCGTGCAGTTTTCAGTGTTTGTAATTAAATTGCACTTATGGTAATAACACTTTTTTTTTTTTTTCCCTTTTCTCCAAAATGAAGGTTAGAAACGTGGGTTTAGTCATCAATTACGCTCCTTCGATTTGCCCCGAACAATTTGATTCATTCGACCGCAATTTCCGATCCTTGAACATTTTCCTTTTGCCCGGGGATGCGTTCGTCCCCGTTCGCGGGGCACTTCCCGAATTTTTTCAGGTTCCCGGATCCTGGCTTCGCCGCGGCCTCCCTTCCCGGGCTCTGCAACCGGACTCGGACGCGGTCTCGCCATCAGTCCACTTCCCATCCTGAAATCATTTCGTTGCTCGAAAAGGGAAAGGAGAAAACTCGAGCAAAAGCCTTAACAAAGAAAAACTTTTTTCGTAACGAAAAACGCAATTTGTGATGTATAATTTTATATATGTATATTTTTGTGCGGTGATCCTCATCGCGGAAATGTCAAATTCATTTTTCATCACAAGCAAAACGCGGTCTTTGGACCCGTACCCTGAAATGTAACGTAATGGTATTAACCTCAATTGATGTTGAACTTGTCGCAGATATGGGTTAAATATATTATTGATTTAATGTTAATTCAAGACGATCAATAATTTTTGCAATTTCTTGCCTAAGGTTGAAGTTGTTAATCGCACGTAAAAATTTTTGATCGCCGGCCACTTAAGTGGACACTTTTAGTTCATTGCCCCGCATGCGATGTTATGTTTTGTTTCTGCATTAAAAAATTACAAACATGACATACATCGAAATTATTTTCCCAGTATGTGGATGAATGCACATTAACCGTAAAAATTAATGAAACCTGTGGACATTTTTGGTTTTTATCTTTTTTTTTTTTTTTTTTTTATTTGTCAAACGATACATCCATTATCACAAAATATATGTTAAACTTTAAAAATTCCCGGTGCGCACACTGACCGACACAAGACCCATCAATTTAGGCATTCTTAGCTTTAATCGCTGTTCCATATTACAATTAAAATGTATGTAATCCCGATCAATTTTGTGGTAATTATAAGATTTTTAAAGTAATTTACGGGCATAATTTTATGTTATGAAATTTTATTTAGTCTTTAAATATTAAAATTACTATCATAAAAATTATTTTATTATTATCATTTAAAAAGGCGGGCGATGAGAAAAAAAAAATGTACGGGAATTATTATGGAAGGATGCTTAAGTAAAAATTGCGGAAACGGAAAATATTAATATCTAACGTAATATACAACCGCAATAAAATGAAATTATTTTAAATGATATTAAGTAATGGGATGGAATAAAAAAAAAAAAAAAAAAACATACTACGTTATAAACTATACTATATTGCTAAGGCAGCATTATTAAAATACATCAATCAAATTTTACGTTTCAAACTTTTGATCCGCATCCTATTATAAATAGCGGATTATAAAGTTAATAATATAATATCCTTGAAGGAACATTGGATGAATCCAATTTATATTGTAAGTTAACAACAAATTTTTAAGTTAATAAAACAAAAAAAAAAAAAAAGGGTTTTCTTTTTCTTTGTATGATTCAGTAATAATGCAAAACCATTTGCAAGTCCTTGTTTTTACACACTTAAGAAACATTTATTGCTCCGGCAGATGAAAATGACAATTCGCAATTCATAATCGCTTTCCTCGATCAAACGTAGATCTTCCGAAAATTGCAAGTTGGGAACACAGCATTGTTTCTTATGCAACTTGCCACCATTAAATTATTTTATCTAAGCGCTAAAGTGGCGGCGTCTTACGTTCGCCATTTAAAAATTATTATTAGGATATCCGATATAATTCAATTACAGCGTATACAAACACTTTTGGCTTCTTGTAAATAGATGAAAATAATTTGCTACACATAAGCACTCGGGTAATTTAGAATTACCATCGGATTTCTTGATGGAAAAATAAAAGGTCGAAATGTCACGAATCCCTACAAGGGTATTCATCAAGATACTCGGCATAAAGTGCCTGTAATGTAAGCCGGAATTATACCAATATTCCTCGGCGTAATTTATAGTATCATGTTCTGAGTTAAAAAATATAACACTACTTAAACATGCATCCTAGACATGCGTGAGGAAATTTATATTATATTTTTTCGTTGCCCGTAACGCTGATGGTTTCGGATAAAAGGCGAAAAAAAAAAATAATAAATAAACAAATAAACAAAAGCCCTTTAATGTCGGTATAAATTTTCATAAGATTTGATGGTGCCGGCCATGGTTTGGAACAAAATATATTACATTTTATTTAATCAACGGCGAAATTATAAGGTAGATTCTTTTAAGAGAGAGATTTACATATAATGCATGCGCACTGATATATTGTTCATTGCACGTCTAACGAAAAATCCAAAGCATTTTGTCATATTAACATACAATATAAATGACCGGGTTAGACGGTCTCGTTTCATTAATAATCGTCAAATATGCGATATGAGTAGTTTTCGAATTGTGCGTCTGAATGAAAACATATTTTTGATTTAAATATATACGTAATATAAACAAAACAGAATAAGAGAAAAACTATATCGAATCATAATTTATATACGTCTGAACGCATTTTGTTCCTCATAAGAATAGAGCAACATTAATTGAGATGAATTTAATGAATAATTGGACAGGATCCACCCATCAAGGGACAATCCCGTTGGAAAATTTTCACATTATATATTATTGCAACCGCAAATAATTCATTTCCAATTTATTTATATTTAAATGTTTGTTTTTTTTTTTCTCTCTCTCTCTCTCTCTCTCTCTCAACCTCCATATCACATTTGTTTCGATTTGAATATTATGCTTAAGATTATAAATTTATATTTTATTTCAATATGTTGCTGATGCCGGTAAACGAGCTTCATCGGTGGGTTGCATTAGAAGTGTCCTAATGGAATAATAATTTTTCTCTTATGTCCGAAAAATGAAAATTAAGTACAGCGATGAGGTGGAATTTGTCCGCTCCGGTTCCAGACGTTAAGTTTTTACGACATTCGTCGGCGGTAGCATTTTTCTCCGGTCTGACGAGCCGATCTTCGTCGCGTCCACCGGGTCCCGGCCAAATCGCGCTGCGGCGGTCCCCGTCGGGAAACCATTTACGGTTTCGTCCGCGGAGGAAAAAGGGACGCAACAGCAGGATTCCCCCCCCCCCCCGGGTTGGATCAAAAGAAATTTTCCGGTGGAGGCGACTCCAGAAGATTGTTAAGATCCGGAGGCGGATCAGCGTTGCGGACGACGAGCATTCACAATCCGCGAGTGTCGCCAAAGCGGTGGACTTCGAGGTGCCGGGTCGCTTCCTTTTACCCAACGCTGTCACGCACACGACTCGAGTCGCGAGGTGAAAAAGTGAAAACCTGAACCGAAATCCTTTCTTTTTCTTTTCCGTCTCCCTTACCTGACGCCGGGAGACGTGTCAGAAGCGATTTTTGACGCGGCGACGATTCAATTCCGCGGAATCGCCCGTCCAACGTTTTCCGATCCGAACGAAATTTCAAATGTTCCTGTTTGCGCTTTTTCGCACTTTCCCTTGTCTCTCTGTCCCGCTTCCCGAACGGATCCACCCCGAAACGTAGCTCTGCGCCCGCCTCGGGGGGGGGGGATAAACGACGCGAACAATTTGCGGCGATGTTTTACCCCGTTCAGGCACAAGGCGCTCGATGATGGTTCAACAGCCACCGGAGACACGCGGAAGATGCTGAAGAGCGAGATAATCCCATCATAAATAAGGGGATAAATGCGCGGTCCCGCATTGGATAAGAACTTGAAACATTTTTCTAAATATTTTCACTTAACTACTTTTCATGTTTCATAATTCATATTATATTTCCGCATATACACATAATTCTTCATGCTCGGCGAAAATCATAATTAATTTCCTATTTATAATAATTTATTAATATCTTAACTCACCAAAGGTGGTAATCATAAAAATGCCGGCAGCGGGTTTTATTTGAATCAAGATGAAGAAGCATAACAATTAGGTGTAAAAAGATAAATGGGAAAAAATTCACACGGAAATGGTCTTCCTCGGGGTGAAATTTGATATTAAAAACTGGGGGTACTGCCGGACATCGTTTTCGCCGCAGCTCCGTACCGGGGAATAAAATTATTTAGGAACACAATCGGAATTGTTTAACTTTTAAGCACGGAAACTTCATTATAATTGGTCGATGTTTCCTTCGGGGTAGGAAAACGCGTTTTGTGGCAAAGCGGAACTTTATTCGTCCCGGAGGTGATTGGGCATCGATGCATGTTTCCAGTAGATGAAAATACCACTGGTTTTTTCTGATCCGAGTGAAAAAAAAAAAAAAAAAAAAAAAAAGTCCGAAGCCGAGATTTCTCGACGCACTGGTCCGGCGTGCCGGAGAAGTTATATGCCTTGAATAATGATGAGAGCCGGAATGCACGCCACGCGGCGGAAAAGCGGGCGACTGCCTCGGGCTTCGGAAACGGAAAACGGGAAGGACCCGGATTTGGGGCGGAAGACGCCGGAAAAGCCGTCGAGTTGAGGACCGAGGCCCGGGCGACCCGTTCCGCAGCCTTCGATAAATGCTCCGCGACTCGAATTTGATTTATGTTCGATTTACGCGGAATTGTCACGATTCCCGGGCACGAACCTAATTTGTAACTGTCCAATCGGATATAATTACATTCCGATTCGATACATTGTGTTTGGGCTCAATTAAAAGTCGAGCCACGAATTTGCGATGGGAGCAGATCGCGGCTGGGCAGCGAACGATCCTTCCGACTGCTCCGGTGCTCCCCTGCACTGGAGGCGATCGCCCGGCGCGGAGGGCTGCAACCCGTCCCGAAGCTCACGCGTCCGGGATTTGCGCCGCGGAAACCCCGACAACTGATCAAGGGGAGAAACTTGCCGAAAACTGCAAAAATCATCTTTGTGAAATCGCAAATGCAAACGGAATGACCACCACCGCCGCCGGAAGCTTTCGAAAGAAGCCGCTGTTGCCTTTGTACCGAGGCGCGATTGTGGAATAAGAAAACGAAGCGGTGCATCTAGGGTGGGCAGCAGCGAATCTGTGCTTTGCCTGTTTCCACCCCTGATGGGGTTGTGCGATCAGGTTTCGGATTAAATTGATTTTTCTTTAAAAACATTAAAGATTTCTGGGTGCCTGGAACGAAACTATATGCGCGCCGCGTTGGAGTATTCGCATTGTTCGGAAAGGGGATGATGAAGGGTAACAAATCAATCAGTAGCGGTAGTCACCCGGCATCGATATCGGTATCCTCGGATCTAACTCACGTATTTTTGTTTCTCCTTTGAAACATTTTCAATGGCGAAATCTGCGTCTCCAGCATCTTCCATCTCGAAGATTTATTCACCTTTCCCACGCAGAAATCTTATGAATCGGATTCGCCATGCGAAATTATTCCATTTTGCAGTGCTTTCCGTTGTCAGTCAAAGGTCGGCAACCGCCTTAAACCAAGCCACTTGACCTGAACCCTTTGGAATACGTGCATTAATAATTATTTCCCTTTTAATTATTTATTTAGCCAATAAAAAGTTTGCCAATTTCTTTTTCTTTTTTTTTTATTCCTCCTTTCATCGTGATCCCGCCGGAAAGTTCAAAGTTTTGTTAACTTTTAGAATGCGGCTGCAGACGAAACTCAAAAGAGCGCCCCGTCTCGGACCGAAAACTGCCAGATCATCTAATGCATAAGGCGAGCGTTCAGACACGAGACAAAAAGGCACTTCTTCTGGAGGTCTTGGGTCTAGCCCTGGGTTCACCGTTCGCTTGCCTGTCCGAACCGCGGGCCGAGCATCGCTTCGCACTACCAGAGGAACCTACAAATTTCGACTCGCAAGTTTTTCCCGTGCTCTTGCCCGAAGTGACGTTAAACGTTGCGGATAGTGTCTAAGAGCATCGACTCGATGCACTGCACACCGGGAACGGAGGAAATCGACTCCGCTGAATCTTCCAGGCAATTTTCGGGTGCTTCCCGCGAGGAATTCCTCCCGCTGCCGGGGGCGAGCCAACTTCGGATCTTGGTGCGAAAGTTCGGCGAGGCAAACGAAAAAACTCGCGCCTTCGCAAACGACCGGTCACCGGGGAAAATGAGAAAACCGTCTCGCGTTTTAAGGAAAACGCGGAAAATCGCGCACGGCGAAAGCATGCGAAAGTCGGCGTCGAAAACGGGATTGAAAATAAACAAAGGCCCTCCAATGGCAGATTCAAAGGAAGTTTCCACATTTTCTTGAGCTAACACACGCCCTGGCCTATATTATATTATTACATTGTATGCTGGAAAGATATTCAGCCTTGATGTTGAGCCGCATGCACGAGACAGGCAACAACATTAAGTCGAAGAAGATGAATGATTAAAGGTTAATTGGAGCTCTCCATCTCTTTTCTGTATCCATGTTGCGGGGTGTAATACTCAAAAGATAGCTCGAACGTCTATTATGAAATGCTTCGGTGTGTAATTCATTACTTATCCGCGGTTCTTGGGTCGCGATCGGACGAGGCAGAAAGAGTGGGAAAATTGCTTCCGAGGGATGGTCGGCATGAAAATAGTCGGAGAATACGAATTCCGGCACTGTCTGCGGCCCGCGAGCCTGACAGCGAAAGCGATCGAGCCAAGGAAAAACAGTTTGAAACCGAAAAAGAACAATAGCCCAAATCATATGAAAATTAAAAAGGAGTGGTCGGAAACTAGAAGCGGCCAATTATATATCATTACGAGGAAGAAAGAGGGCCATACCTAAAAATTGTTGTTGTTATTATTATTATTTTTTTTTTTTTTTTAACATTTTACTAATAATAATTATATTGAAAACAATGAAAGTCTAATTAACTGTGGTATTAAATGCGATATGACTTCATTTAGAATAATCAAATGCGGCGATTCGATCCTTGTTGTAAGATCCCACAAACAATGTGTTTATGGATTTTTATGCTGCTTGGATTCAATACTGAAAGATTGAAAATTCTTCGTTCGATATTCGATATATATATATATATATGTGTGTAATCCGTAATTGAAAAATTAAATGCGGAGCACGTATCTCGTTTTTAATTTTTTTTTTTGTTAGTTTTCCTTCCCATCGAAGCATGCGTGTAAAAAAATTTAAAAATTAATACATTTTTACATACTGATCAAGAAAATTTGTCAGATACTGATTAATTTGAAATCAATTATTTTTTTATATATATGTATGAAGATATATGCATTTTACACACTCACAATATATATGTATATATCTACATATTTATAGCGTTCATAATTATATTAGGGGGAAAAAAAAAAAACAGGATCTTCGCTGCCGAGGTGACGGAAGATGAAGGGAATGTTAGGATCCGGTCATAAAAAGGTGATAAGAGCAGAAGACTTACCAGTTTTGGCAATAATTTGGTAATAATTAATCGGCCTTTAATTACACAAGCTTGCCTTTGCAGAATTTTCAATCAAAACTCGTTCCCCATACCAAAATTCCCATCTTACCATCCGAAAAATTAAGGTATTATTAATGGGGTTTATAATTAGTCTGATTGAGATTAGAAACCTGAATGGGAAACCGCAATGGATCCTCGTCTTCCAGCGTAACCTTTTCCCCTTTTTCCTTTGGCGGCTTCAGGTTTTTCCCGGGGACCATTTTCATCGGGCCGAGATTCCGATCTATTGAAAATTTCCAGATTTACTTTTTTTTTTTTTTTTTTTTTTTTTTTTCCATGCGATAACTTCCGCTTCCGACGCCCCGACGCTCCTTCGGACAAAAGCCGGAGCGTGTTAAACCCTCGAAATTGGCTTCGACGCCATTCGCGTTCCACGCAGGGAACCAGCCGTGGATTGCAAAGCACTGCCCCGATCACCGATGGGCTCGGATAATCGCGCACTTATTTTCGATGTCAAACCAGTCTTGCGCTTGGGATCCTTATTGTTTACCACGGATAACAAATGGCTCGGTCCGCAACTTGAAAAGTTAAGAATCCCAAGGGCCGATAATGGCTCCTTTGTGTTATTAATTCAATATCTTCAAAATTGGGGCCTCCCCAGTCATTCATTTCTAATTAACAAAAATGAATGAACATTTCTCCTTATGAACCGTGGCAGAGATAACATCTTTTGAGCGATTGCACACTCGAAGGGATATCAGATTGAAGGAGCCGATGCACCGCGATATATATCGCATGGGATGCGGATAAATTATTCGTACAAAAATGTCTCGGAACGCATATATGGTTGCATTTTTTTTTTTTTTTTCGGGTTCCGAACCACTCACGCCTGGCCGACCATCGAAAACTTCAGTTAACGCTGGACCGATGGCATCGTTAATGAACGTCCGGCCGACTGACGGCGAGCGGAGCTCGGAAAAATGTCCCGGAAAATCTCTGAAACGAGTCGCAAGCTTGAAAAGTGTCGATGCGTTAATGTAACATCGTCTTCGGGTGCGCATCAACCGTGCTGACCGTCAGATTTGCGCGACGGCAGAGAAGTAAAGAAACGGGATACGAATCCGTCGGTTGCAGCGCTGTTGCAGGGGGAAAAAAATTCAAGCTATTAAAATGTTTCAGAACAGCTTCGAAATCGTCCATGTCAGTTCCTTTTCTTTCCCCCCCCCCTCCCCCCCCCCGGGGGGCAAACAGCAGTCTCGTTTAACCCAACCCGAAGCGACTCTTTGGCATGTCCGAATGCGGAAACTGCCGCCCCGCACGTTCCGCACTATTTGAATTCGGAATTTGTGAAAAATTAAAACGAAAATTTTGTCTTTCTTTTCATGCATCCGACTCGAACGGATTTTCGGCAGCATTAATAAAAAAAAAAAAAAAAAGGAGAAAAATATGCGAGGCGCACAATGTTATCTATGAAATTTCAAAACCTTCACAATGGACAGAAACTAATTGGATTAACGTTGCTATAACTAATCCCACTTTTCACAACCTTGCGCAGCGCAAGCAGGCTACATTTAGAGCGGAAATTATTTAAATGAAATGTATCAGGTTTTTTTTTTTTTTTTTTTTTTTTTTTTGATAAGAATCATTTCAAGGAGTCGGATTAGTAATAAATTGTATTTTACTTCTGTACGTACTTTCGGGGGCATGAGCGTCTCCGATGCGAGCGGGTAGGCTCGGGAAAAGCGAGAGAGAAAGGACCGTGCCCGAGACGTCCAGGCGAAAACCTGGAATTTCCCGAGGCCAGCCCCAGAAAAGCACTTCCTTTATTACGTGCCTGAGAATCGCTTTGCATCGGCAAATGACGTGTTCGTTGAAGGTTTTGAAAATGACAATGAAAACCCGATTGAATGGCGAATGTCTGAAAGTGAATGTAAAAATGAGAAAAAAGAAAAATGGGGCAATGACTCACATCAACAATGGCCAATAAAATCACATACCAAATCGAACTCCGGCAATGCCACATGGAAATAAAGTCGGGAGGGAATGCTGAAAATCGCTTACGTGATTTTTTTTTTTTTTTTTTTGATTTTCAACGTGCGATCAGTCGGGTTTTAGGGAATTTTCCGCGTCGGGACCCCAACGCGCCCGGATGGACGGCCGAAAGAAGGAGAGCGGCCCGACCCCCGAGGTGCGAACCTTAAAATGCGCGGACGCCGAAGAGGCAACCGCGTTTTTCCGGGCCCTTCCCTTCTTCCCATCGTCAGCAAAATTTGAACTTTTAAAATTTTCCCTTCGCCTCTCGATGGAAGAGAGGCGGGCCCCGCCCCTCGGGACGAAAGAATCCAAGTCAAAGACGCGAAAATCCCAAAATGTCCAGGTACGCGGCGGGTCGCGTCACCGAGGTTTGGGATTTCTTTTTTTTTTTTTTTTTCCTTCTTTCGCAGCGCTCCGATTCAACATTTTCATGTCGTAATCGCAAATATAAATCGCGTTGACAATGCAACATATTTCATTTCGCGATTGACCATTATTAGTTACCGGTCGTAAAGCGGAGAGGAAAAAAAAAAAAAAAAAAAAGACCGCAAGCGGTTTCGAAAAGCCTTATTAAGACGTCCCGGGGCCGGACGACTCGGGGGAAGGATTTCGACGGCTCCCGCAGAACTGTCGCTCGGCTCGCTCGGGAGCGATCGCGGAGGCTTCCCCGACCGCCGGAGCAGTTCCGGGGATCGTGCGAGAAACGTCGCGAGCGGCAGCGGGGAAAACCGCGTCGATTTTGATTTCAGGTTCGTCCCTTCCGTTCCGTTTCCGATTTCGGGGTTCCGGCCGGACGCGGGTCTCGGAAGAGCGGAGACCCCGAAAAAAAAAAAAAAAAGGATGAACCGTAATTTATACGTTTGAAACGAACGCGGCACAAAAGCAGTTCGCGAAAGCGAGTTGAGAAGTGAAAAGTTTTTCCCTGCAAGATAATTAATTATACACAAAATAATGGCAACCCATAGGCGATCGGATGTTAATGGTCATCGCGATCTGCATACCCGTAGTCACGCAAATGCCTTGAAATGTCCCGAAAGCAGCCTTTTTGAGATCTCGCGTTATTAATAAGCAATTAATTACATTTTCCCATAAATTTCTGCATCTCGGAAATTTTCTCTCTCTCTCTCTCCTTTCCACGATCGGGCCGGCTCGATTCGGGATCGCTTAAAAAAACCTGAGCGCGGGAAAAAAAAAAAAAAAAAAATTGCTCTTTCATTTTCGGTCGCCGGCCAACGCGGTCGAACCTGATGAAAAGCCTCCGCATTGTCCCCGGTACGTGGACACCCTTCAACCGAACCGCGAACCAAAGCCCCAGACTACGGTCGAAACGTGATCTGCGAATTCGAAGGCACACGAAAACAGTCCGATGTGTGCAGTCAACAAAGCCAGGCGACCCTGACTATCGCGTCTAAAAACCTATTTGCGCAGATTAATAGAAAGAATAATAACTTTTTTCACGGAGTTATGATAAATGCGATGTTTCGGCCGCAGGTACCGGGATTTATACCCGAATTCGAAATATCCGCGAATTTTCCGCTGGCGCCTCCGGCAAGACGCGCGGAAAGTTCACCGGGAAATGATTCGAGCGCCCCGGTCACAGTCGGCATAACCGCGAAACGAACGTAAAATGAACCCGTGAAAAAGGATCGCTTAAACGTTCGCTCACTTCACGTTCTCAGTTGCGGCGAACCATCCTTGGTCTTCGTTCGGGTTTCGCTGCCGTCTTTCCGGGCGTTCACAAAACCCTTCCCCGATCTCTTTCCGCAATTTATCTCGGATGCGTTCCACACTTTCGGGACTGGACGGTTCAAGCCGCGCCGAAAGCGAAGCGTTTCCGAATCCTTCGATTAGGGGAAAGGTTCTTCGCCGGTCCTTAATGAAGGGAAATTGATCCGCAGACGGTTTTGCCACAAAAATATCTGCTCGGATGAAAGGGGCCGACATTGTACCATATACCTGACGACGGTTGGGAACCTTCTTCGGTCCTATTACATTTCCTTTTATTTCAGATGAGAAAAAGGCGTCAGTCCAATTAGTACAACTTTGCCTGTGCTGAGTATTTAACTTTTGCTGTGCGTCGTACGAGAAACTCTTAGAGATTAGAAGGAGAACCACTAAAATTTATATTCTGAACTCATTTCAATAAAATTGTTTTTAATGCTGAACATAAAACATAATATATTGTTTTGATCCAGTTTTTTTTTTTTTTTTTAAGGTACGCAAGCCGCACTTTAAGGCCTTGTCTGGGAATTCTCATTGAAAAATTAATTTCTTAAAAAAAAATTATTTTTCAGCTTTTTAACCTTCTCTTATTTAAACCGCCCGACGATTGGGCTTTGGATTTTTCCTTTGCCGCATCGTTCATTCAGCTTCTTCTCCCCTCACGTGGCGCCGGTGATCTTGATGGAGGAAAAAGAAAAGTTTCGCGCAGTGGAAATTGCGCATAGGCTGGAAAAACGATACTAAAATTGCTAAAGGGAAAATGGGAAAGAGGAAAAAAATTTAAATATTGTCACTCTTCAAAGCAATCGGGGAAATAATACTAGCGTAAAAAAAAGTATCCCAATCACACGGATTATGGACTTGGTACATTGAAGTATGCAATTTCTCACATGATTACACGGTTCAAACTATTAATACTTACATATTATGCCCGTCTAATGAATGCTTGCACGGCGAGATGGAATTTTATGGCTTCATCCAGTTCAGCAATAGTTCATGTATTAAGTATATGCAAATTAATATTAAGTATACATTGATAAAAGTAAATAATATCATTATATATGGTGTATTAATTAGATTGTAAATTAAAATAAATGAAATAATACATATATTATAAATATCAATCACATCATTTGCATTTTTAATAAAATTACTTGTCAAATAATTTGTATTTATTACGTATAAATGATGGATATAATAATTATATTGATATTTTTGAACCAATTTTTTTTTTTTTGTTTATTCCCCTCGTCAGGTTTGAGGTGGCTGCCGTAATAGAAAGATTCCCGAATTATTTTCGGGCTCTTTTCTTATTAAAATTTGCCACACCGGGCACGTATAGCCGAATCGCTGTACGCGCATCAATCAAAAAACTAGTCTTTACTTAAGGAACGACCGTCCGGGTATAATTAGCAAAACTCTTACTTCTTCTATTTACATAATATACTCGATTCAATCTTCGTTTTTTCCTACCTCCGAGACATGGAAACTCGTTTTCCTCGCAAAAACAATACATCTTCATTTGTAATCCGAGATGCCCGAATCAAAATTCATATCATTCCCCAAAAGAAAACCTGGACAAATCCTTGCAAATCCCTTGGACGGAAAAGATATTACTTTTTCGCATTTTCCATTTGCCACAGAGCAAACGGCACCTTAATTGGAAGCAGCCAAGGCACCGATCTGAAAAATTCTACTCGCATGTAATTAAAGCTATGAATTTATTTGCATAGCGTAATTTTTATTCAAGGTGATATTAAGCGAGTAATAGATTATGAAAATAAATGATCACTTTATTTCTTTACAGAAATAAGGACACTGAGCTCGCAGCCTTGATTGTGCGTACATTAAAAAAAAATATATATATATATATGTATATAAATATATACACATATGCAGCAACGTATAAAAATCGAAAATTAAAATCTCCATGATTACTTAATCCTAATCTTTGGGGTCATCACAAAACTAATAGCCGCAACAGTCTGAAAGTGTTAATGTATAAGAAAACTGAGTCTTCATTAAACGTGGTGCTGTTCCCCCTTATATTTTATATTTAACTCATATGTGTAAAAGTTAGACTACCATGTCAGTGATGAACAATCGAATAAAACCGATAGCTTGAATCGCTATTACATCCGAAGACGGCTATGAATGGTGTTACAATATTTTGACTTACGTCACTAAGTTTGCGAGTGCTAACTGATCACTATTGGCAGATAAAACTTATGCAGCCACGTAAACTCCGAGGAGAGTAACTCATTGCTGCGAAGAATTTGAATAGATTCAATCTTGGACGCATCGAACACGGCCTTTTCTCCGCCGTTCGAGGTCGTTCGGGGGGGGGGGGAGGGAGGCGCGGCGGGGAAATCCGGTCAAGGCAGTCCCGGAAAAATCCCTCGATGGTTAACTTTCCGGCGCCCCCCGAAAACCGGTCGGTCGGACGCATCGCAGGTTCGCGACGCTGACCGTCCGTTCTCCCGCGTTGACGTGAGGTTGCCTTCCTCGGGAGGAAGTTTTCCCGACGGCCAAAGGTTGGGGAAGCGAGCAAGCTGAAATTGTCGCGGGGGAACCTTTTCTGCCCGCCGAAGAGCTTCGAGGGCACAGCCTTTTAATACCCGCACTCGGAACGCTCTGCCTTAAAAACCTCCTCGATCTGAGGGCCTCGGATAATTCGGAGATTTTCAGGACGACTGGTTTTTTTTAAATGTCCAACCTAAGCAATAAAATTTTACCAGATTTTTCACCTTCAGCATGCAAAACAACTTGTAAAATGATCCACCGTAAATATAGAGTAGCTGCTTACTTAAGGAAAATCCTCTTTAATATATTCTTCGTATAAAATTCGTATAACTTTTTACGATACAAAACGGATCAGGCGATGGTAATCAATTGACGGATCACATGAAAGGGAAAAAAATTCTTTCAAAATTATAGTCAAAAATACATTAAAGGAACTTATATTTAGTTGCTCTATCGAAGACGACTTTTTGAACGGCGGTCCCGTATGGTATAAAAGACCAATAAAAAAAGATTTAAATACAAGTTCTTGTGAAAGTATAACATTTACCTTGTCAATTTTACATCATAAAACAGTGGAAAATGTTCCCAAGGGGTGGAAGCAATCTTCCTCTAATTATAGTACGTTATACTCTTTCAAAGTGTCGTTCGCCTCACAATTTATTGCCAATAAAGCGTTAATTTCTTATTATTACTCCCATTTCCAGTACATTTAAATATTTAAAAATACCTGCCCAATTTTAAAAATATTTTCGAAGCATAAAATTTGTGATTGTCGCCCAGATTATTACATGAGATCGAATAAATATATGAAAGGTTAAAATTAACAAGTTCGGTAATAAAAATTATTGCTGTATTTAAAGGATGTGAACTTGGAATAAAATATTTTTATTCTTGCATAGATTTTTTTGGATTTAATTAAAGTTCTTGATATCAATCTTTATGTACATATACATGTATGTATATTTGCGTGTATGTATTATTACTACTAATCGTAAAAATTTTAATAAAAAGACGGAAAGTCAATTTATTTTTTGCGATACTTTCGGTTAACCTAATAAAACACAAAATATTTATTATCATATTTAATGCCATACTTAAAGCTTCTAATTTTTCCCTTCACATTTTTCTTTTCCACCAACATACTTTACCTTTGATGTTTCAATCTTTTACTCATTCCAATACTTTATGAATAAAAGTTTTAATTTATTCTATAAACCCATTTATTTAAAAAAAAAAAATCTTCATTTTTTTTTAAATTCCCCCTGGCTTAATTTATCGCAGCAACTTGGTTAATAATTTTATGTTCTCCAAGATAATAATAACAAATAATATAATTATCTGCGAAAAACTTCGCACTTTCAGAGATTTAGCTTTTCCAGGCTCATTTTCTTAGACCACCAATTATTCATGTTGATCCAATTTCCCTTCGAGAGTGCTTTATTAAATTTCGGTATGGCAATCATATAAATCTGAAAAATTCATTGAAATATCGTATATTATTTTACGCGTCACACAATAACGTCTAAAAATATATCTGATGGTGACAACAGCAAACTTTCTTCATTTATTTACATGATTTTATTGCGGAATTTTCTATTAATTTCAATCATTTGAATAGTGTAAAACTAAAAATGTCACCATCGGTTATGAATAAATATATATTTCAATTGTGTGCATATACAAAAATTTTCATCGATAACGAACGCCTTAAAAGTCCAATAAAATTTTTTTTACAATTAATTCCGCGCACTTTACGGATACTATAATTAATTTTCCCTAATAAAGGCAATATGGTACAGAAATGAAAATATATACATTTAGTTGGCGGTATATAATTTTAATGTCAAATTGATTTATAGCTTGTAACCTACGGGAAATACTGGACTGCTGGGATGAGGGCATCTCCTGTCCTAAGCATTCACGGAAAGCAAAAATTGTGCATACTTAAAGAGAAGACAAATTGGAGATTGTCTTATATAATAAAAAAAGGCAGAATAGTATAAAATATTTCGCTTCTACAGTCAGAAATAGAATAACTACTCGACATAATTGCGTATCCTATAAATTATTACATTAAAATTACCACGGGTATATTAAATAACTTTATAATTATAGGAAAGCTGAATGTATAAAAAAAAGTGCAACATTAAGCGGTGGGAATACAAAATATGATATATTGAACGGTGTATTTATAAATGGGTTCTATTTACGTCAAAACTCGCCATTCTTAATGGAAAAGCGCGGGCAACAAAAAAAATTAAAAAAAAAGGCAGTAAATAATAATTTTTGTTCTAATAATGAAAATTCTCATTGGAAGCGTAAATTTTAATTATTTTTCAGGTATTAAAGTGTCAAACCTTCGGTTTATATCATATCAAAAACAGGTACTAAAAAAAAAAAAAATCGCATGAATATACTTAGGCAGTTCATTTAATTAATCTTACGTTTTTAATAATAATAATTAGAACCACATACCTCGTAAATAGCTACGAAATAGCTAAATCATTATATAAATATTTCTTCCATATTGATAGCGTAAGCTAATCGTATACCGGTGAAGAGCACGATTATATGTATGTATGTAGATAATTATAATCGCCTCCGATTGTATTCCCGAAAAAAAAAACAAGGTAGATTATCTGGCGAAGGGGATTAGCAAAACAATTCTGACACGGCACCTAAATACACATGTAGATCTGCCTTGATTAATTTCATATTAACAATATATTGTTTATATAATCTTATATATTTCATTTCGAATCTGTTATAGATTGTAATAAATAAAAAGTCGGTGGATGGGATTAAAAACGAGAGGTTGAAATGTCGCATACTCACATTTCTTATTTTAAACATTCGACGGATCGACTCCGAAGGCATTCTTTAATAATGGATGAATACATTTCAGGATGGAATTCTTTAATTGCGAATCTCATATGTATATATATAATTAAAGTTAAATTAGTAAATTTATATATGATATATATATATATACATATAAAATTACAATAATATTAATTATAATATTATACGAATATTATAATATAATTATGTATATACATTCTTTTAATTTGCTTCGATTTACGCGATTTTATGCAAAACTAAGCCGTGACCCGAAAAGGCCGATGCATAAATTCACTTTCGATGGCATCACAATGCACGGTGCTCGGTCGTACACCGCGCTATGGGCTGCGCTGTGAGAGCCATGTTAAAAGACGAAATCCATGGCAATCGGGGTAATGCGCAGCCTTCAGGGCATCGAAAATCTTTCGAACATTATGTAAAACACTCTCAGAATGAAAAATGATTGATATTAATTAATCTTCGTTTTTCCTTTCAGATATATAAGACCGTTAAGTAAACCGAAAACTTGATTTCTTGCAATCTGCATAAATGAGTGTATCGAAAATGAAAATTTCAAACCATCGTCGCAAAATTTAACTTTCATTCATATGTAAGAATATTTAATAAGATAATCTATATTTTTGTGTATGCCTTAGTTAAAATATACATATATATATATATATGATTGTGCGATAAATCTTTGCGGTTAACGACTGTGTCAAATGTAAATATAAAAATTATTTTGACACAACTTTGACACAACTTACTGCATATATATATGTAATTTTTCAATGCCTGAATGATGAATGATTTTACAATCAAAGTTTGAGATATAAATATAATTTTTGTCATTGATAGAAATATCCGCAACAGCGCTTTCGTACCATTCCAAAGCGTAAGGTTGCACCTCCGAGGTTCGTAGCAGCAAATCCGTTGTTGCGCGAAAAAATTAAATTCATATCGTGTGAATACATATAAAGTGTTTTACTCAGCGACGACACGATATGCATATAACGAAATCTTCAAAAAAATTCCAATATTTTCAACAGCGATTCAGCACTTGGGTTTCGATTGCACGAATTAAGCGGTGTAAGCGTATTACCCAGACGTTCGTAATGTTCAGGTGCAACGGCGGTCCAAGAAAAGCTGCCGGATAAAATTTTCATTCAGCATTATTCATATTTTATTCATTCATATCCCCAAGTATAAGGTCCATTCCTTGAATGTGATTGGCATTTTATTTAGAACATTAAATTTCGGTAAGTTTATAAAATTACATTTTTATTTAACTTTTGATCTGCGACATTTTTAACATCAGACTCCGTTAATTTCATCCTTTAATTGACACAATAATCGAAGTCCACGGTTTTCGATACATTGAGTTTCGAAAGGTTGAGGTTTTCGATCAATTTACATTGAAAAACATTTTTTATTTTTTAATTACTACCTTCCTTTCTTTAATCATGAAAATATCGACAAAGTAATTGCCCCAACACTTTGCTTTCACTGTAGGGGACGATAATACGAAAGTATAAAGTGCTATTATAATTTTTTACTTAGGTTAATTACAATGATTGCCGTTTTAAATTGCTGTGTAAATTATTTTTCAGTAACAAGTAATATCCTATTTAGATAATGTGGTTAACTCAATTTTACATGTTTTCAGGCAGTGGGCTTCGTTTATTGGATCCGATAGATTTCTTTTCCTTTAAGGATTCTGAGCCTTCTGAACGGAGGCGCGAGCAAAAATTCACATAAAATACATGCATTTTAGAGCGCGAACAAATGTCACGGGGATATTATGTGAAAAAAGAAGAAAAAAGAATGCGAAAATATTTGGTTTTCAATAAAGAAACGAGTGAAATTAAAGCTGAGGCAAACTCGTTCCTCCGAGACAATCAAGATTACACATATTTTAGGCAGAAAAATCCATTCTTAAGGACGAAACATATTATTATTGTATTTCATCATAAATGCTCCCTTCGATACCTGGGAGCAACACCTGATTTAGATTTGGTCAAAGCGAAATCAGCGAAAATCGTTGTGGGGAGCTCTTAAATGTATCGCGGATTCTCTTCTGCGTGAAAACAATTTTATTTTCTTTTCTGAGAGAGAGAGAGAGGTTGGCGGAACGTGCGCAATTCAAAGTGTTTTTTGAGCAATCCCGGTCACTTTGCACGGTGCTGGTTGCCTGTCTCTCTCTCTCTTTCTCTTTGCAAGAGACCCAGGTTGGGAAATCGAACCTTAACGCGATGGAAATTAAGATGCGAATCGCAAACATAGAAGATGTGAATTAGTGATGCGAAGAGGTGAGACAACACTCTCGTGTGATCATTTCCTCCAGGACATGCAAAACGCAAATAGGAACCTCACCGATTCATTGTTCCTTCATAAATCTGATAATACCTGCTGAATTGCTCAGAGCGTAAAAAAACATCGAGACAACTAAATTAATACGTTGCGTTTAATAATAACTGCAAAAAGGTGAGACTCGAAAAGAAGATTTAAGCTGTTCTTCAGGGAAAAAAAAAAAAAACAAATGTCATGTACACATTGGTAGTCCATACGCGTTACTGCAGCTAATAATTCAGATTTGTTTTGGAATTGTAAAATTACAAAGCGTTTTTCTCCCAGAAGTTCAAGTTACCTCACACAGCATGCGAGCAGTGATCAACTGCTCAAAATCCAGGGTCTCCTCGGGCTCGGGGGCCCAACCCGGCGCAAATAAATGACATCCGGAAAATTTTCGCGACTTACACAAGTGTACACGAAACAACCTGACCTCCTTGAACCCCAAAGACACGAAGATGCGAAATTTAACTAAAATATAAATCAGAGAGACCTGCGAAACATCCGCCGAGTGCCCCGACCACTTACCAAAGTTAACGTCTTAAGCAATCAACATGGATAATTATACAGTTTGAGAAAATGGATATTAATAGTGCTTTGAGAAGCGATTCTTACAAATTAAAAACACGGGAATGCGAATATGTTTTTTAATTGCCAACTCCTATCACATATCCGAGTTGAAAACCACGATCCTTAACACGTTAACATTTTGCCGGATTTGGTAGATCTCGTGACGCCCGCCATCCGAAGCCTTCCGCCGTAGCCGGAGATGGACAAGAAAATAAGTGGACGGACGCGGAGAAGGCAAACGTGAGATTAATTAAAAAAAAAAGTGGCGCAAAGGTTCGATTCCGTAATGGGGAGCTGGGACAACCTGCTATAAAATTCATTTTCAATATCAAAAAATGCAAAATCAACATCGGAAACGGATTGCTTCGAAAAGAGCGTACAAGGCCCTGCGCAAGACGATCGGCATGAATTTTCGTACAGGTCTGCTCAAGGTACGCATCATCTCGCCTTGCCCGAGCACGTATTGCACATCGATCAGTCGGGCCTCGGACTTATTGGTTTTGATCAAAATTGTTTTTATATTAATTACATTAAATGATGAAATTTTATGTGAGGCGGATTTTCAGTGCTCAATTACATTTCACTTAACTAAAATATGTATAGACCAAATGTTAAACATTTCTCCGGGATTTAATGGAAGTTACACATGATTGCTGTATCGAATTGCTTTGATACATTAGATTGCCAATGTTGGGTATCTATCCATTAGATCTCCTTTATCCGCAATGCCAGAAATTTTTGACGGTTTTACGATACTATCAATCAAAATCAGCCCCAAAGTTAATCAATAACACGAACAGCCCCACAAGTCGCTTTTGTTCTGTATAATTATACTTAACTAAATAATGTCTGCAAGTATGACACATAACGTACAGGCTGGACGTAAATTTGGATGTCCGACCGTTTCATAGATGACGGATCTTTCAGACCACTATTTCAATTTATACAAACTGTCTGACTACTTTTTTTTTCTTTTTTACTGGATAGCGCATTTCCAGCGCTGGGTTTGGATTTCGAGGTACCGATCACGGATTCCTGTCGGTCTCTCGTGGCGCTCAAATTTTGGGCAACAAAAAAAAAAAAAAAAAAAAAAAAAAAAAGAAAAAAAAAAAAAAAAAAAAAAAAAAAAAAAAGAAAAAAAAAAGAGGCAAACGCTCCATGGATCGTTTCCGCATTTAGGTTAAACCAAATCCAAATATTTTGATGAAAATGTGCGAAGTATTTTCCCGGACGGGATTTTTCATTTTTTATCTGTAACTTGATTTTATATCCCGGAGGAACTCGGTCAGATATTTTCCTTTCCCATTCTATTCATCAATTTTCTTTAAATTTAAGGCCGAAATCCATTGTTCCATATTCATATTTCATTAATGTTGCTTTTCTTTCGTGTGTTGCATATTATCCCAAAAAAAAAAAATCGAAGTCTTAGATTGGGATCAAGGTGAAAATTCCTTCGAAACATTAAGTTTCGGTTATGTAAAAAAATTACAAATAAAATATAAATGCTATCTTGAAGCAACTAAAATCTTGTCTCATTAATTCGAACATTAATTTTAATGCTCAGTTTATCTTTTATGTTAAAAAAAAAAAAAAAATTAATAGTCGACGAACAAATGGGTTTTTACTCAATTGTGAAAAATACCCTAAAGCCAGCCTCTGTTTATGCTCAATCCCCGAGAAGGAAACTTATAAAATATTCGAAACTGCAATTATTGACACTCCATTGAAGAATATAAAATTCATCGTATGCAATCATCGCCAACTTGATAAATTTCGTATGCAATCCGATTGCTGTCGCTCAAACTGATGCTCAAAATATATTGAAGACCAGCATAATCCTCCCACAGTTCAATAAGATCACATCATCGATTTGAATGTTAGGTTACGAGATGCAATTTGTATGATAAGAGAATATGCGGATTTTTTTTTTTTTTAATAATTCCACATGGAAACCATTAAACCATCCCTCTTGGGTTTCAAAAACCATCTCCGAATCGTTCGCTGTTCTCATGGAAAAACGAATATCTG
This sequence comes from Ricinus marginatus, assembly GCA_028565995.1. NCBI lineage: Eukaryota > Metazoa > Arthropoda > Insecta > Psocodea > Ricinidae > Ricinus > Ricinus marginatus. The sequence continues at coordinate 674 of JAOWBB010002730.1, read as the reverse complement.
CAGTGCGGGACCAGTATTCGCGGCGAATCGCTTAAAAAGCAGAAAGAAATTGTCGTAATTAATTACCGAAGTTCTTTATGAGATTTCATTGCTGTCCGATCTGATAGACCGGTCCTTGTTTGCTTTATCGGATTCATCTCCCTCAATCCGGCTTTTAGTGGTTGCCAACCATGTCATCGAGCATGACACTTAGAAAGTTGAAGCATTTGGTGAACTGCTGACGGGGACGAAAGAAAACCGAACATTTCCCGTCCTTTGAATTTTGATGTTTTTTCTCGATGAATGTTAAAAGTCGAAATGCATCCGAAATGCAAATTGGATGACCGTGTATGTTGTCTGTGTGTGTGTGTGTGTGTGTGTGTGTGGCAAGAGAGCTGGGAAATTAACTGCAAAAGCCCGATGAATCCAAATTAGATGTACAAATAATTAATGAAAGAGAACGAAGCAAATTAACTTTGTCCGTTTCCTAAATATTTTTTGCCGTGAAATAACGAATTTGCGGCACGTAACATAAGAAGGAATAATTTCTACGATCAAATTTAACTCGAAATTATTGACGGAAATTAATGTAAGAAAAAAAATTTTTTTTTTTTTTATATACCGAGGATTTAGCTTTTAAACTCCAGAGCTTCTGATGTATCGCTCCCGCGCCCCCCCCCTCCCCCCCGTAGATG